>JASAMX010015370.1:0-11783 GCA_030248175.1 Microlaimidae sp. YZB2_3
CCAACATTCGGTTGGAACCTGAAATTGGTGGACCGCTTCTTAACCTTTAAATCGGAAATAAAAATTTCAGGTTTAGAGTAGCCAATAAAAACAAAACCAACCCAGCCAAAAATAACTTAAAACAAACAAAAAAACCTCAGCCACTGCCGTATCCTGAACGGAGGTTTGAAAGGCAGATTTCAAATTCCAATTTCGAACGGATCCGGGGGTAGAAGAGGTGCCGGTGGTAGATTCCGAACTGGACGTTCCGCTCGGGTCCGAGTTCCGTCGCCGCTTTGAGAACAATTGAGGCGTGTAATCTCCCGCGGCCACAATGACGTTAGCGGTTTAAAATATAGGTGAGAACGGTCTGGGCAGTCAGGGGGGGTGGTTATTCGGAGTAAATCGAATTTTGAATTCTAGGAGGAAGGTCCCAGGGGGCTCCGAACCCCCTAGCTTTTTAAGTGGGGTCGAACCGGGGTGCAAAATTTCGAAATCTAGAGGGGGGTCAGGTGGGGTGGGGTCCCGTTTCCAAAACAAAATAGTTTTAATTTTAAACCATAATAGCTTTAATAATAGTTTTTTAATAGTATAATACTACATTTTATTGAATAAAAAGCGATATTCTGGTGTAAAAAGGGTGTAAAAATAAAAATATGTGTTAAAAATTCACGTTTTTGGAAAAAAAATTAGTATAAAAAAGTACCTAAAATTTTCCCAAGGGGGAAGGGGGGTCAGATTTCAAATTCTAGAGGGGGGGGGGGTCAGGAGTAAAAAATTCGGAAATTCGGAGGAAGGGAGGGGCCCCTGGATTTTCGTCTAGGGGGGTCCCAAAATTTCGAGGCTAGGGGGGTGGACCCCATCTTGCCCTCCTCCCTTTCTCACCTATCTCCCTTAGATAATGGAAGCCTTAATTTTGTTTGAGTTACAGAAGAAATGAGGCTCATTATCTAAGGGACCCATCCATAAGTGAAAACGGTCCGGGAAGCTAGGGAGGTAGTTTGAATTTTGAATTCTAGGGGGGGTCCCAGGGGGGTCCCAGGGGGGTCTGACTGAACCCGCCTAGCTTTTTAGGGCTTTTCAGGGCCTAGCCCCTGGATTTTTGTCTAGGGGGGCCCAAAATTTCGAGGCCAGGGGGTGGTGGTGGACCCCACCCTACCACCCCCCTTCTTTTTTTTCACCTATGGACCCATCAAGTTGGTCCCAGGGGGGTCTGACTGAACCCGCCAAGCTTTTTAGGGCTTTTCAGGGCCTAGCCCCTGGATTTTTGTCTAGGGGGGCCCAAAATTTCGAGGCCAGGAGGTGGTGGTGGACCCCACCCTACCACCCCCCTTCTTTTTTTTCACCTATGGACCCATCAACTTATAATGGGGCCCCTTTTGTAAAATGGTACCATTAACTTAAGCCCATATTTGAGTTACCGGCCCCTGAAAGTTTAAACCTGCTTTATTTAAAATCTGGGGCGAGCAGGGTAGCACGGGGCTGCTTCCTTTCTCAGTACTTCAAACGCTAAAAATGGGCTTCACATTGAAACTGGCAGTTTCTAAACGTCTTCGCTCTTTAGTGTTTTCCCTTCTAAAAAGCGTCGTCCATTTCCACCGGGAGTTTATACGCAAATCTATACCGTGGTGGAATACGGCGCCGGCGGCGCTTTGGGCCCTCTGGAAAATCCCTCTCTGGACGCGCGGAGTATTCCGAGGGGTAGCGCACTCGTCTGAACGCTCAAATCAAGCAGATCGTCGTCCTCGCCGCCGGTTAAATGAACAACATAAGCGACACCCTCGATCTTCTCCACAAACAAGGCCCAGTGCTAAAATTAAACAAATTCACTACGATTCTTAAAGAACACAACTTTAAGGTGTCTATTGGTACTATTGGAGCATTCACAAACTTTTTGGTGCACTGGCAAAACGGAATTATTGTTAAAAAAAACAATTATTAATAAAACACGCTTTTTCACCGTTGGGTTCAATTCAAAAAGAATTTTACTAATACTTTTATTTAAGAAAGATCTGTTTTGTCTGGGGTACCGCAAGGTTCAAAGTTTGGCCCTTTACTTTTTATTACATACATAAATTCAATTGCAAATTTACAATTTTCATCGTCAACAAAAATAATTTTATTTGCGGACGACCTAGTCATTTGTAAGCCAATTCAAACGGATAATTGCGAACAAGACTTAAACAATGACATTGATTTAATATACAATCATTTTCAACAATTATTTTTGAATCTTAATTCACAAAAAACCAAACTGTTGCAATTTAATCTGGATCGACGACCTCAAATCTCTCTTAATCTGAAAATTAATAATACAGATATTGAAAGAGTAGCCAGTCACCGTTATTTAGGAATAATTTTTGATGAAAAACTTACTTGGGAATCGCACATTGCTAAAAAATCGGCCAATCTCAAAAAATCTATATCAGCTCTAAATTCTACATTTGGAAAAAACTTTGCTGCTGACAGTCTATTAAAAATTTATAAACATCAGCTGTTCCCAGCACTGTCTTACGCTTTGTCAATTTACTATCCTCAGCATGCGAAACACCGTGTTACTTTGGAAAAAACCCAACGATTTGCCCTTCGGACCATTTTTCGAAACCATACTGCTAATTACAAGGATTTACTTCAAACATCTAAGTGTTTGCCTGTTGGATACACAGCTCTAAGTTTCCGAGCTTGTCTAATTTATGTGTACCATAATGGTTTCTGTCATTGGCAGGAGCCCTATCAACTTCAACGAAATTGTGCGGTTCGAAGGGCTGAGCGTTTTGCAAACAGTAGCCAACAGTACAATATACCATTTGTTCGTCTGGATAGAGCTGATTTTTCAAGCATTCGCGAATCAATTCGTATCTGGAATGTTTTACAAGAAGACATAATTGATTTAACTAAGAATAGATTCTTTTCATATATGAAAGACAAAATAAATTTGGACGAGATAGCGACGCATTTCCCTTTGTACTATGGTTTTAATAACATTTAAGTTGTGAAAATTTTGTTGTGATATTTGCTCTAGTTTTACCTTTTTGTTTATTGTTTGTTTTAATGTTTTATTGTAACCATTATTGATTATAATTCTAGTAATTTTTAAAGTAGTGTCTAAGGTTAATTTAATGGGAGTTAAATAAAATAAAAGGGGGTATCGTTTTTATTAAACCCTTAAGGTTTATATTAATTCTAAAGGGGTATGTGGTTTCATTGCATGTTAAATTATGCCTTCACTACTCCTGCACTTTTGCAAATTTTAATAAAATAAAAATAAAATAAATAAAATAAATTTAAGATGACCGATTTTATGCTTCAGTCTACTTAAAAAACTACGGCCCAAAAACTTGCTGTTATTCCGCCTCATACTTCAAACATACCCTGTTCTTACCTTCTTTATTTTGTTTTACTGAAATTTAAAAAAAACAAACATAATTGACAAACAAAAACAAACAAACAAACTTGAAAGATCTTTCGGTCGATTTCTATCAGGTCTCCGAATTCCAAATAGGGTATAATCTCTTGGCAATTCATCCATTTGGTAACTTTCGGGGGCAGAACTGGCAATTGAATTACTCCTTCTTCTGCCATGTCCGTTTCAGGACACCAAGAGTGTTCCTATACTAATTTTGTGCCGAATACCTACACGAAAGAATAAATTATGTTCTGTAGAAAACAGTCAAAATAAAAATTTCTGACGCTCCAGAATCTTCGTCTGCAATTTTTTTTACAATACTTTGCTTAAATAAACTGGCCTTTCAATAGAACGTTATCAAAAAACAAAGAAAAACACAAACAAAAACCAACATTTAGCTTTTATACAAGTATTTGTTAAAATTTTGGAATATAGCCAATAAATCATCGTTTGCTATTGGCGAAGCCATAAGCATTCAATAACATAAGTGGATATATTTGAAAATATGGTATATTTTAATAATTTTATAATCTATTTATTTTTTTAATATCAGGTCGCAAGTCGCAACTCGACCAAAGCAGATGGTAATAACAAAAATATATAATATAGCGAAAAATGTGCAACTCCTATATAAAAAATTAAGTCAGAGTAGGCCATTTTAATGAGCCTTTCCATTTAAATGGCACCCTCCATAATAATGGCATAGTAGCCATTTTAATTGGAAGGAATATGCCGTTCGCCTAAAGTCATTTTACACTAAATGCGCGCGCATCCCGCAAATGAAATAAAATGTTTTTATTGATCCGCGCACATTTATGCAGAATAACCTTGGCGAACAGCATATTTTCCCGCTTCAAAATGGCTACTATGCCATTATTATGGAGGGTGCTATTTAAATGGAGAGGCTCATTATAATGGCCTACTATGACTTAATTTTTTATATAGCAGTGCACATTTTTCGGTATATTATATATTTTTGGTAATACCCCCACATGATTTTAGCTTCGTCTCGATAAAAGTGATTTTTCAATGAAATAATTTGGAATGGAGCAATTTAGTTTTGTTTACTAACTTTTTTGATTAATATTATTTACTTACTATTGCATGTAAATATTTTTGTTGTGGTATATTATGTTGTAGCATGTTGATGTTACTGTATATATACAACATTTGCAACAATAAATTTTCTTTAAACTACCTGTCAATTTGAGATTTTTATGTTTTGACTGACAATTTTTTTTTATATTTGTTGATACAATAAATGAAACATAAAACTGAAAACAGTTTACGTTTTAAGTTAGTTTGCACCTTGCAGTTGTGATGTTCTATCCTACCGTCTAATATCATACTCCGGAGCTATTTACAAAGAAACCAACTTTCCACATTTTATGTTTACCGCAAACAATATTTTGAACATTGGAACTTTTTTTAAAAACAAAAAAGTTTGTGTTTGACTATTTACAGCTTTTTGTACTTTTTACAGAAAACACTGTTCATGGCAAAAACACTCCTGCACCAAAAATGTTCCGTCATAATTAATTTATTTTGTATTATTAGCATTTTTAAAATATTTTGTAGTCTTTTAATAAAACAAAAAGCAGCAAAATATTAAATATAGCACTTTGTTACAAAACCTGGATGGGCTAAATAGTACTAGCTAAGATTTCTGCGGGAATAATTAACAACTCAAAAACCAGTACTATGACTACGCAAAAATTTTAGCCTTTAACGAGTACTATACTATAGGCAAATAAAATGTAGCTGACCTCGATAATTGCAGTATTGAATCGACTATATAAAACCATTCAAAATTTTGCACTGAAGCGGTTTAATAATAAAGTTCAAAACCTGTATTTTATTTATCAAATTATTTATTTTGGAACTCAAATGCAAATTTTTTAAGGAAATCCTGGACTATTTTTATCACTAGGAACTCCGTCTCATATTTAAGCGAATTTCTTAATAATAAAAACTTTACAGGTAATAGACCTGATTTTTTGAAAACATTTTTGTAAATTTTTTTTTTTTTGAAACTAATTAAATAGTGGAAAAAATGCATTAAAATAACTTGAAACAAATAAACAAAAATCCTGCTTACGTCAATCTAACCTAACACCAATCAAACTGTCCATTTGCGGCTTGATAAATTTAAATTACACTTTCCAAATTTAAACTTTTATATCGCCCGAGGCGGACTAGCCCTTTGATTTGGTACACAACACATCTAATAATCGCGACTTTGAAAGAAAAACAATTTAAAATGTCTCGTTTTTAACACTCTGGGATTTTTTCGTCCAAAAAGCGCTGGAAGTCCGTGAAAAGGACTCCACGCCACCGCTGCTCGGTGTTAAACTTCACGTGGACCGAAAACGAAACACGGAGTTCAACACTGCGCAGCACTGGCGCATATCACTTCTGCGGATTTCCACCGGGAAAAATCCCAAGGGATAAAACTGATAAATTGCAATTGAGTGAAAAAAGATTAAATTTGTATTAGTTGAAATATTTTTTATTTACATTCTTCATTTCAAATTTCTCATTTATAAATATAATTAGGCATTTTATGAGTTTTCTTATTTAATGCTTTGTAACTTAATACAACAAAACAAACTATGTGTATTAAATCAATATCAAAAATATAATACTACATAATGTTATATAAAGTGAGGTTAAAAAACCATTATGTTCTGCAATAAATTTCGAAAGCACATAATATTATAAAAGATTTTATTTTAAAGCAAAACACATGAATTTTATTTTATAAAAATAACCTTGGGTATAAAAACCCTTTAAAATCAAATCCGGCATACTTCCTTAGAGTCATCCAAGCTGGGAGGGTTTGGCTATTTTGAGAATGACTTTTAAAAATCTTAGGGGGAGGAATTCCACGAGGTCGGTTTGCACTTTTCCGTAGGACGTGGATTTTCGGCCGGTCAACACCACGGCAACATTTCTAATAGGGTCCGAAGTTAGTATTTTAGAATTTCGAGTTTCCGTTAGTTAGAATTTCGAGTTTAATTAGAATTCCAGTTTCCAGAAACAGTAGCTTTAACTTATCAAACTTTCTATAAGTCTAAAAATTAAATTTCATTGGTTGAAAAATGTTATTAAAGGTTTCAGAAACTGCACCAAAGTACTCTTATTTACTATAAAATAATTTTATTTTTTTGGAAATTATTTAATCTTAAAGCTTATTTTACAGCGCAAACTTTGTGCTGTAATACAATGTAGAGGAAGTTTTTTTTCCCTAATTTTCGGCTTCAAGTTCTTGAAATCGCATCTATTACTTCTTTAAGGACTATAAGTGGGCAGCCTCCCAGATTTTTTTTTGGGGGCGGAGGTTTTTCCCCGACTCCCACAAATTGGGGGGGAGGTGCCAAAAATTTTTTTGAAGTATACCTCGAATACTCCATTTTTAGCGTTTTTTGTAGTGGGACATCCTCAAATCTTAGGGGGTGTCTGGGGTACCCCAAATTATAGGGGGAGGGGGTGTCGGCAGTAATTGCGATTTTTTTTGGGGAAAAGAGGGTGGTTTACCAGCCATAGGTGGGCAGGGGGAGTTCGAGGGATTATACCCCCCAAAAATCCCGATTATAGCCAACAACCCCTCCCCCTAAAATTTAGAGGTTACCATGGAGGGCGGACACCTCCCAAAAAATGGGGGGTTCCAGTACTAAAAACGCTAAAAATAGGGTATTTGAGGCATACCATAAAAACATTTTTTGGAACACCCCCCCCCGAATTCGGGGGTCGGGTATACCAACCCCCCCTCCCCCCCCAAAAAAAAATCCGGGAGGCTGCCCATCTAAGATACCACCCCCCAACACAACCCCCCTACCCACCTATCTTAAGGACTGATTGCACCGCAGTTTAACTACCCACTTGAATTAAATAGGGTAAATTCGGCCAGCCGTATTTCGACCACCAATTGTTATTTTTGCCATGCACAAAGTTAATTAATGAACTGCCTATGGCTAGGTTTATTGTATATAATTGATTCACATAATTTTGTGTATAAAAAGCACAATAGTCAGTGGTCGAAATTACGGTTTGCCGAAATTAAGTCAATCACTTTACTTTAAAAAAAAAAATCTGCCTATGCTTCCCTTTCTTTCCATTTAATCCTTTCAATTCTGACGGCGGAAATTCGAAATTCTAAAATACTAACTTCGGACCCTATTAGAAATGTTGCATCATATTAACCAGCCAAAGATCGCGTCCTACGGAAAGATGCAAAAACCAACTGATGAACTCCTTCCCTAAGATTTTTAAAAGTCATTCTCAAATTGGCCAGACCCTCCCAGCTTGGATGACTCTAAGGAAGTATGCCGGATTTGATTTTAAAGGGTTTTTATACCAAGGTTATTTTTAAAATAAAATTCATGTGTTTTGCTTTAAAATAAAATCTTTTATAATATTATGTGCTTTAGGAATTTATTTGCAGAACATAATGGTTTTTAACCTCACTTTATATAACATTATGTAGTATTATATTTTTGATATTGATTTAATACACATAGTTTGTTTTGTTGTATTAAGTTACAAAGCATTAAATAAGAAAACTCATAAAATGCCTAATTATATTTATAAATGAGAAATTTGAAATGAAGAATGTAAATAAAATATTTTCAACTAATACAAATTTAATTATTTTCACTCAATCCAATTTATCAGTTTTATCCCTTGGGATTCCCAGTAAAAATTGGCAGATAATGCGCCAGTGCTGCGCAGTGTAAATTCCGTGTTTCGTTTTCGGTCCACGTGAAGTTTAACACCGAGCAGCGGTCGCGTGAAGTGCCTTTCACCGGACTTCCAGCGCTTTTTGAAACAAAATCCAGAGTGTTAAAAACAAGAACCTTAAATTGTTTTTCTTTCAAAGTCGCCATTCTAGATGTGTTGTGTACCGAATCAAAGGGCTCGTCCGCTCCGGGCGATATAAAAGTTTAAATTTGGAAAGTGTAATTTAAATTTATCAAGCCGCAAATGGACAGTTTGATTGGTGTTGGTTAGATTGACGTAAGCAGGATTTTTGTTTATTTGTTTCCGTTCTTTAATGCATTTTTTCCACTATTTAATTAGTGGAAAAAATAGTGAATTGAGTTGAAACAAATAAACAAAAATCCTGCTTACGTCAAACATTCTAAACACCCAATCGGAACTGCAAGTTGCGGCTAATAAATTTAAATTACACTTTCCGAATTTAAACTTTTATATCGCAAGGCGGACTAGCCCTTTAATTTGGTACACAACACATCTAGTGATCGCGACTTGAAAGAAAAACAATTTAAATACTGTCGTTTTTAACACTCTGGGATTTTTCGTCCAAAAAGCGCTGGAAGTCCATAAAAAGGACTCCACGCCACCGTGCTCGGTGTTAAACTTCACGTGGACCGAAAACGAAACACGGAGTTCAACACTGCGCAGCACTGGCGCGGTGTGCACTTCTGCGGATTTCACAAAATCCCCAAGGGTGCAAAACTTGATAAATTCAATTGAGTGAAAAAAAAAGATTAAATTTGTCTAGTTGGAAAAATACTTTTTTTATTTACATTCTCATTTCCCGAATTTCTCATTTATAAAATATAATTAGGCATTTTATGAGTTTTCTTATTTAATGCTTAGCTTAATTTAAAGCAAACAAACTATGTGTATTAAATCAATATCAAAAATATAATACTACATAACGTTATATAATAAAAATTAACCATTATGTTCTGCAATAAATTTCGAAAGCACATAATATTATAAAAGATTTTATTTTTAAAGCAAAACACATAATTTTTATTTTATAAAAATAACCTTTAGATTGTTTAAAACCCTTAAAATCAAATCCGGCATACTTCCTTAGAGTCATCCAAGCTGGGAGGGTTCCACTCCTTTAAATAACTTTTAAAAAATCTTAGGGGGAAAGAAAATTACCCCACAAAGTCAGTTTAGCTTTCCGTCAGACGTGGATTTTCGGCCGGGTCGACACCACGGCAACATTTTCTAATAGGGTCCGAAAGTTATTATTTTTGAATCGATTTTCCGCGCATAAAGTGAAAGGATTAAATGGAAAAGGGAAGCATAGGCAGATTTTTTTTTTTTAAAGTAAAAATGATTGACTTTAATTTCGGCAAACATAATTTTGACAGCTCTGACTATTGTGTTCCAAAAATTATGTGAATCAATCTGTGAATAACCTAGCCATAGGCAGTTCGTTAATTAACTTGTGCATGGCAAAAAGTGACGATTGACGTCAAAAATCTCGGCTAGCCGACCTCTTTAATTCGAGTGGGTGGTAAACTGCGGTCGACCTTTAAGAGATGGGTGGGTAGGGGGGTTGTGTTGGGGGGTGGTATTGTTGAGTGGGCGGCCCCTCCAATTTTTTTTGGGGGGGGGGGGTTCGAGTACCGACCCCCCGAAAAAGTATTTTTCCGAAAAATGTTTTATGATTAAATTTTTCTCAAATACCCTTATTTTTAGCGTTTTTACCGTACTGGAACCCCCATTTTGGGAGGTGTCCTTCCATGGTAACCTAAATTTTTCAGGGGAAAAGGGTTGTTGGCTATAATCGGATTTTTGGGGGAGTAATCCCTCGAACTCCCTGCCCAGCTATGGTGATAAAAAATCACCTCTTTCCCAAAAAAAATCGGCAATTTCTTCCGACACCCCTCCCTATAATTTGGGGTACCCGGGACGCCCCTAAGAGTTGAGAGAAAATGCTCCACTTACGAGAAAAAAGTCAAAAAAATTTTGGCACCTCCCCGATTTGTGGGAGTCGGGAAATTTCCGCCCCCAAAAAAAAAAATCATGCCGAGTTATAGTCCTTAAAGAAGTAATCATTCAATTTCGAGAACTTGAAGCCGAAAATTTGGGGAAAAAAAATTTCCCTCTCATCTATTACAGCACAAAGTTTGCGCTGTAAGAATAAGCTTTAAGATTAAATAATTTTCCAAAAAAATAAAATTATTTTATAGTAAATAAGAGTACTTTTTGCATACAGTTTCTGAAACCTTTTTTAATAACATTTTTTTCAACCAATGAAATTTAATTTTTAGACTTATAGAAAGTTTAAATAGTTAAAGCTACTGTTTCTGGAAACTGGAATTCTAATTAAACTCGAAAGTCTAACTAACGGAAACTCGAAATTCTGAACCTAGTTTTCGGACCCTATTTGTACCGTGGTGTTGACCGGCCGAAAATCCACGTCCTACGGAAAAGCCTCGTGGAATTCCTCCCCTAAGATTTTTTGAAAGTCATTCTCAAAAAAAATAGTCAAACCCTCCATGGATAACTCGGTATGCGGGATTAGGGATTTTTTAAAGGGTTTTTATACCCAAGGTATTTTTTTATAAATAAAAATTCATGTGTTTTGCTTTAAAATGAAATCTTTTATAAAATATTATGTGCTTTCAAAAATTTATTGCAGAACATAATGGTTTTTTAACCTCACTTTATATAACATTATGTAGTATTATATTTGATATTGATTTAATACACATAGTTTGTTTTGTTGTATTAAGTTACGAAGCATTAAATAAGAAAACTCATAAAATGCCTAGATTATTTCTGTAGAATGAGAATTTGAAATGAAGAATGTAAATAAAAAATATTTGATCAAATTTAATCTTTTTTTCAGCTACAATTGCAATTTATCGTTATCCCTTGGGGGATTTTTCCATTGGGAAATTGGCAAAGCAGCCATGCTACGAGCAGTGTTGAACTCCGTGTTTGCACTTTTCGTCCAGCATGAAGTTTCACCAACAGCAGTGAGCATGGAGTCTCGCGGACTTCCAGCGCTTTTTGGACGGGAAAAAAAATCCCAGAGTGAGACATTTTTAAATTGTTTTTTCTTTCAAAGTCGCGATTATTGAGATGTGTTGTGTACCAAAAAAATTCGCTCCGCCCCCCCTCGGGGAGCATATAAAAGTTTAAAAAAATTGGAAAGTGTAATTTCAAATTTATCAAGCCGCAAATGGAACAGGTTTTGATTGGTTAGATTGACGTAAGCAGGATTTTTGTTTATTTGTTTCAAGTTATTTTAATTTTGCCACTATTTAATTAGTTTCAAAAAAAAAAAAAAAATTTATATGTTTTCAAATACATCTCCTCCTGTAAAGCTATTATTAAGAAATTCGCTTTGAGAAATGCAACGAAGTTCCCTAGTGCAATAAAAAATAGTCCAGGATTTACGCAAAAAATTTGCATTTGAGTTCCAAAAACAAATAATTTGAATCAAATGAAATACAGTTTTTAAAAACTTTATTATTAAACCGTAATCAAAATTTTGAATGGTTTTATATAGTCGATTCAATACTGCAATTCCTGGATCACTCAGTTTATTTGCCTATAGTATAGTACTCGTAAAATTTTTTCGTAGTCATAATCTGGTTTTTGAGTTGCTAATAACAAATTG
>JASAMX010015371.1:0-15774 GCA_030248175.1 Microlaimidae sp. YZB2_3
CAAAAGATATTTTTTGCGTTTTATTGTTTAAAACCAAGTATTACATTTATTTTGAAAACCGCGGTGATTATTTCATTTAACCAACAGATTTAAATTAGGGTATCTGACTTAATTTCGGCCACCTTTTTTATTTTTTTGAATAAGTTTTTTCTGGCTTTTTCAATCAAGCCAAAATTTTGCCTAAAAATCAAACAATAGCTATATTTCTTATTTCAGTGCAAAATTTGAATATTTCTGTTACACTTAAAAATCAATGGAGGTTTAAACTTTTTTTTTAAAGTGGCCGAAGTTAAGGCGCGTGCCATTTAATTCGGCCACCTACAAAAAACTGGCCATAACCATTGCTTAAACGAACAATAAAAATTTCTAAAGGTTGCAAATTTACCCTTAAGTATTGTTCTCGGTACATATAACTTAATTTTTCCCGTTTGCAAACTTTAATAGTTATTAGCAAGACTTTAAATAATTATGTCAAAACCTTAAAAAAACAAGTTTTAATAATTTGTATTTTTTGTTAATTTTTTTTGGGTTAAAAAACGTCAAAACAAAGTCAAACGAGCAAAAAAAATTCTTTATAAATACGGTAGTACAATGATATTTAAAAACAGCAAAAAACGGCAGGTTCTTTCACCTAAATTTTCAAGTGGCCGAAATTAACGGAATCTTAAAATGCGCAGTTAGTTAAACGCATTGCAAAATAATTTTGAAGAAAATATCAAAACATCAAAATTAACAACTTTGAGCCTTAAATAGAAGATATTTTAAGGTTATATATTGCTTCGTTTTAAATTTGATGCAGTTTAAACAAAAACCAAAAATTAGGAAAATCACAAAAAATTCACTTTTTGTATGAAAATGTTGATAATGTAGAATAACAAAAATTAAAAACTTTTGCAAGAACACTTTATTCAACATTAATCCAGTTACTTTTGTGCTAGTTCTTTTGTGTTTTAAAAATAAACCAATTTTCTAACACCCTAAATTGGTGGCCGAAATTAAGGCGTGGCCGAAATTAAGTCAGTTACCCTACATAGATGGGATAAAAATAACGACATTTCAAATTTTTGGAATTCGAGGTAAGTTAAAAGAATTTTTTTACTTCTTAAAGAAAAGGAGTTACTTTGAAAGAAGCTTATTGTTTATGGTAAACGCATCTTGAAGAGTTTTTTCGTCGGCTATTGCGCTGTTGTTACCATCTGTTTTTTTGCCATGTCCGCCATTTTTTTCTCCCGTTGTTCCGTTTTGAGCCTGGAAATGAAGGAATCGCTTGAAAACATTAAATAAATAAATAATTTATTGTATAAAAACCGGACAACACTAAAGCATTATTAACCAACCAACCAACCATAACACCGTGTTTGAGCAGCTTTTTTTGTAAAAAAACTGGTCTGTGCAAAAATGGATAATACGAATCAGTTTCGCATATTATTCACATTTAATATAGTAAAAATTTAATAAAAACGGAGGAAAACATATATAAAATAATACATAAAATATAGACTAGGCTCTGCTCACAAAAATCAAATGCTCAATTACTATGTTAATCAATATTCTGAGTTCTCGAAAAGAAAATTCTAAAATTTTTAAAAATCAGGGATGCGTTTTGAAAACGGGTACTCGAAAATTAAAAAAAAATCGTGAGGGTTTTTTGATAAAAAAATGACAAATACATTATGCAATCAATTTTTTGTTCGCAAAAAGTAGTCATAAAATTGTGCAATATTGATTCAATTTTCAAAGCCAAACAGTCGTTTAAAATGCATTTGAATTTTGAATGAGCAATATCATGGTGCTCTTAGATTTAGATATATATTTGATTTTTTTTTAATCTGAAAAATTAATAAATTTACAAAATACAAAAATACAGAATGAATAAAACACAATATTCTCTATAACACCACTCTGTTGTTAGTTTAAATACGAATAAATTGATAGTTTGGCTTTTAAAACCAAAAATATATCTTCTTTGTTAAAACTAATCTTCATAAAATACAAATTATGACTACGTTTGCAAAAGAAAGTTTAATTGCATAATGCATTTTAAGTATTTCTTAATTTTTTATAAAAAAATTCTCTATATTTTTTCTTAATTTTAGGTACGCGTTTCAAAAATTTCCAAATTTTTTCGAGATTTTATTATAGATTAACATAGCAATTGATTGATATTCGTATTTTTGTGGGTGGAACTTGGTTAAGGTACAAATTTTAGGGATTTTTGAATTGATTTGGGATTTTTCTTTTGTTTTATGATTAAATATCATATACCCTCGAGTTTTATTCAATAATTAAACTACAAACAAACTTTCGGAATCTTTAGTTTCTGTATACTGTAGTACAGTATACTAATTTAACAATGAATTAATCAATGAATAAAATTTTATTTGCCAATTACCATAATTTCCAGCAACAAAAAGGCTATTAAATGCATTATTTTACATCCTATGTAATATTACCAAAAATATATATAATACTATAGTGTTATATTTTGATATTACCGCCTAGAAAAGAAAATGTTATAAGATAAAAAATTCAAATATAAAAAAGATAGCCGCCACCTTTGTGTCGGGTGCGGTCTGTTTTCTAGTGAAGCGGGTAAGACTGATTTTTCGCAAATCCATAATTATAAAAAGAATTAACAGTATGCACGGGCATAAAATCAGTTCCCAAACTCTTAAAAAAATAAAAAACTATTTAAAACTGGTGCTACTTAAAACATCAAATTTGAAAGTAATTTTAAACTCGTCCGCATGTACTGAAAAATATTTAATTAGCAAAATCAGAAGAACACATTCATATGCCAAAATAAAAAAAAACAATGGTAAAATTACATGTTTAGGCTTAAAATTGAATTTTAGATGAAGTTTAACACTAAAAACAATAGCTACATAAAGATTAAAATTAAGCTAACTAACTAACGGCAATTTATTAGCATCATGCAATGTATAATTATCTCTAAAATGTGTGTGTTGTTGATATAAAAAAAATTCGTTTTAGTGGAACGGAGTCACGCCTGGTCAATATTAATCTTTGCCTGTTTGAGTGCTTCCGGTTCTGCTCTTTTGTTTCCTAAAAACACTCAAACGCACATTAACCCCGTGCTATTTTTAAGTCTAAAAAGAACTTCTGACACGAAAAAAAGGAAGCGCGAGAGTGCAACTTAATATTTTAAATCACGCGTTCTGTCGGTGCCCGTCGATTTTTTTAATCAGAGCAGCAAAACGCTATACATACTCTACGGCTGAGCTGCGATAACAATAATCGCAAGGTGTTAACCAGTTTCCGTGGTCGCGTTTTAGCTGGTTACCACGGTGAAACATTTTCCCACAATGGTGGTATCTTCTTCTGACTATTGTGGCGCGTAAAATTTACTGCGGTTAACTAAACGTATCACCTAGGCTGTACCTAGGTGGTACATAATGCTTTTTGCGAGATTAAACTTAGCATGATTGCTACCGTACAGTTTTAAAATTTCAATTTAATCGATTATTATGCAGTGAGCAAGGAAATTGAAATGATTAAAGCTGTACGGTAGCAATTATACAAATTTTAATCACGCACGTACCACCTAGGTACGACTTAGATGTTAGAGTGAACTAACCGCGGTAAATTTTAAACACCACAATGATATCAACACCGTGTGACAAAGGTTTTACCAAAAAGGTAATCACGGGAACGGCTAAACCAGATCCCGTGATTGCCTTTTACCTGGTTACGACGGTGAAAAGTGTTTTTGTATATGTATTAATTCCCGTTATTTTCGTCGTTATTAAAGTGCGTTCGCAGTAATCCGAGATGGACGGGGTGCGAGTGCGTGCAAACGCACTCTGATTATCAGAGAAATTACGCGAATTAAAACATTTACAAAACCACTTTTCATTGGAAGAAAAGGCAATCAGGGAACAGGTTCAGTTTACACTTGAGACGCTGGAAGAATCAAAACGTGTCAAAATGTATATGGTCTGATTTATAACTGTTTTTGATCTATTTCGTAAATTGATCCTAAAGACAAAAACAGGGCTTTAATCAAAACAAATGTCTGATAAATGCGTCTGATCATAACAATTCTCAAGCCTTCAAAAGGCATACAATGTATGCCTAAAAAAATTTGTATGTTCGCAACAGTTTTAACTTGTTTTTTATGATTAAATAATTTTTCAGTAGCTATTAAAAGAGTTTTATATCATAGGTACAAGCAACAAAAAAAAACAGCTTTTGTTCGTAATTTTTAACTGCTTTTTGTTCAATATTTTCTTCATTATTGCAAGCGAGCTCTAAATATGATCAACCATCTTTGTGAAAAAGACCTTTTAAATAAATTTTAATATAACTATCTATAGGCAAATAAAACCTAGCTGACCTCGATAATTTCAGTATTGAGTTACAGTATTTAACAATAAAACCATTTAAAATTTTTAACGAAAGCGGTTTAACAATAAAAATCAAAACCCATATTTTAATAATTATTTATCAAATTACTTAATTTGGAACCCAAATGCAAATTTTCTAAAGGCGAAAGTTGAGTAATTTTTGTATAATTTGTAAAAAAGTGGAAGTAAAAAAATTAGAGGTTCTTATTTGTTGTTTAAAAAACGTGATAACCGCACAATTTTAATTGGTCCGCTCATTCTGCATTCTGATTTTCGCGGTCAGCCAGATATAATTCAACCATAATATGAAATATTTTAAAAATTTAAAAAAAAAATTTATTTTAAAGGTTGGTTCATACTTATGTAAAAACGTCCTTTGGACAAAGTCCAAAGGACGATTTTATATACGTTTATACGCTGTGTTTGTCCTTTGGACTTTGTCCAAAGGACGTTTTTACATAAGTATAAACCAGCTTTAACCCGTTCCCGTATTTGCCTCTTACTCGGTTACAACCGTGAAACCTTCGTGCGACCTATCTCATAATTCCGTCTCGTACAAAGGTTTAACTGGTTGTGGCGGGGGAAAAGGCTTCCACCGGAACGGGTGAAAATATATTATTCTGAAGTTTATTTGCAGCAAGAGTTTTAGATGGAATAAAGATTTTACTTAAATGTCCAATTTTGCGCAATTAAAGTTAATATTAAGCGGTATTATAAAACTATTATTAAGCGGCATTTAAAATTTTCAAAATTACGCTGTTTTTTTGCTATTCAAAAAAGCTTTTAATGCATGAAATTGATTTCATATTTACTCGGTTGACGTTTGTTTAAGCAACGAAACAATTTCGCGATTAAAAACTATGCCAAATGCCAATAGAAAATGACTGAAACAAAATCGTTAATCTATAAACTATTTTATTCACGTGAAAGGTATGTTTTTGAGAAATATTAATGTTCAACTATCATGGGTGGCGCAGGAGTCCCACGGGGCGATTTAGCCCCGTGGCCCCGCGCGAACCATTATTAGAGAACGTGGGTAAATTTTGAAATTCAGAACCTTCTTCTTCTTCTTCTTCTTATTATTATTATTCCAACGCTCAATCCTTAAAAGCGATATTCCTCATTCGTTACTGATTGATCAAAAATAAACATGGGCTCATTAGAAAGAAGAAAGAATTACGCAACTTTCTTATGAAGCACTTTTTTCATTTAGGTTCTTGTTATAGATTTATTGATCAAAATAAAAAATTGAAAAAAGAGACAAATAAAAACTTTCAACCGCACAATAACAGCTTTTTAGCAACAATAAGGATGGTACAGAGCAGACAACGAACATCCCCTCATAGAAACCGCACAAAAAAAGCAGACCGTATTTAATTGGTGGCAGAAACGGAACCATTTCCCAGCGCCATCTGTTTCAACCGCGCGGAAAACGGCGAAAACAACAGAGTACTGTTTTATTTCTTGCATTACTGACGACAAAATTAATTCAAAGTTTTATTTATTAAAAAATAATAATAAGCGTCGGTGGCGCGGGAGCCCCACGCGCCGGTGTCGGATAATATTTTCGCCCCCCATGATAAAATCGCCGGCCGGCGAATTCTTCATAGATGAGGGCCATTATATTTTCGCCCCCCGGCGAATTCCTCATAGACACTTGCCATGATATTTTCGCCCCCATCATTATATTTTCGCCCCCCTCTAATATTCATAGGGGGCGAATCCTTCATGGCTGATCGTCTATGAAGAATTCGCCCCCCATTTCCTATCAAATGCATTGAAAAACATAAAAATTTACATATTATAATTATAAAACAATTTAGTTTGACCACATCCGTTAATTATAGCTTGTATTCTGTTATGTGTTACGTAACGAACAAACAAAAGTAACAAGTTACGTGACGAAGAAGTGTAACAAGTTTTTATCGAAATTTGAAAGTTTAACAAGTGCATTGCAAAATCTTACAAAATATAAAAATTATTAGTTGCTCTAAAACCAAAGCCTTAAAAAACAAAAACAACAAGACATATCTATATTTTGAACTTTCTAAATATATTCGGTTGTTCTGTATTATTCTCTTAAATCATGCTCCGCAGCTTCAGCTATTAAAAAAGTATAGTTTCTTCCGCCTTTTAAATAAGTATTTTAAAATTTATTTAACCTTGAACTATGTTTTAGTAATTTTTGTGACTAATTGAATGGTTTTATAATTGTTTTAAAAAAAAAGTTTACAAAAAATTTTAAATATAAAGCTTTACTCTTTCAAAAAAATAACACACAAATAAACAATAGTTTCAAGGTTCCTGGGAATTGTGGTGTTGCAACCCTCCAATATCATGCTTTGGAGCTCCGGTCATTTAAAGGGGAGGGAGCTCCGAAGCTCAGCCCCTTAAATGAGCGGTTTTAGGCCTATTTAAGCTTGAAATACATTTTAAATAATATTATATGCAATATTAAGACTATTTTTATTGTTTTAAATAAGTTTTGAAAAAAATTAGTTTACAAAAAATTTTTACAAAATAATCCATGGCATAACTATTTAATTAATAAAAAATGAAAATAATAAAAAATAGAGGTCCGGAATCCGAGTCTGCTCTGGACTGGAGCTCCTAAAATCAGTGCTCCGAGAAAAATCACAATTGGGGATGATCTGTATTCTCAAAAACAGATGCTTCGCTTTGGCTTATTTAAGCTTAAAATATCCCTTCAGTTGTTCTTATATATTTTGAAGACTCTTTTTATCGTTTCAAAAGATCTGGAGTCCCAAAAGGCAAGTTCTTCTACGGAGCTCAGAGATCAAAAAAAAAAAAAAAAAACGAAAGAAAAGAAGAAAAGAAAAAACATCACTATATAAAGTCACATATTTTTCTTTTATTTTTATGTTTTAAATTTTTGTTGAAACTAAAATATAAGCTAAATTAAATCTGATTAACGATTCAACGCACGTGACTGAGTCGCCCAACAAAATTTATTAAAAAACCACGGAATAAAATGTATTGTTTTCAAAAATAAAGTAATAACCTTATTCATTCTGTAATATTTTTTACGCTTTATAATAAAACTATAATCCGGTGCATCTTTTATAGTTTTTATTTTAAATGATTCTAACATTGTTTAAAAAAAAAACATGAAATAATGATGTAGAAATTTTTGTATGAAGTATGAATTTTTGTATGTGTTTGTAAAATATTGGTTTACGCACGAAAAGTAAAATTATTTTGTAAAAAATTATGTAAAAAATACACTTAAACGCAAAAAACTTTGTTACAAAAAACACCATAAAACAAAAAAAATGCTCATTGTTAAAATGAAAATTACAAGGGGGGGGGGCGAATATATAATGAGGGGGGCGAAAATGTCATGGCTCAGCCTATGAGGAAATTGCCGGGGGGCGATAAATAGGGGGGCGAAAATATCATGCGACACCAATCATCGGTGGTGCGGGGGTGCCACACTGCAAATTAAACCATGGGACCGCGCCAACTATATTTAGAGAACGTGATTAAATTTTGTAATTCGTGTTCATCATCATCCCCTTATTATTATTTTTACTGTAAAAATTATAATTGCAATCATTGGCGCACGGCATCGCGTCAACTATATTTAGAGAACGTAGGTAAATTTTGTCTGGAGCGCCACTGCACCGCACTAACTATCATTAAACAACGTGGGTAAATTTTGTAATTTAAATTCATCTTCTTTTTATTATTTTTTATTTAAAAAAGTTTAATTTAATTCAAAAAAGTGGTAGACTAGCCTTGAAAAATGCTCTAAGAATAGGGCAGGAAAAAGGGGCGATTTTTCCCTGGGCGTATGTTTAGACAGAAAAGATGTGGACTAGTCTGAGATGGACATTATGTGGACTATAGGAAATTTGCATTTGGTTTGGGCAGCTGCTCACTAAATAAAAATTTCTACCATATGATAATGATTTGTTTATACATTGATCTAATCACACAGCACATCACCAATTTTTTTATTTAGGGCTCCAAGTTCTCACTTTTCACGAATCAAAGTTCTAAATTAACAAAATAATTAAATTAATTTTTAATAAAACTAATTTATGTCATAAGAATGGCATTCTCTCCACAAAAATTTGCGTTAATTAAACTGATGGAAAATTTGCGATTATGAAAGCATAATTCACTCAGACTCAGACATGTGCCCATGGTCTATGCTCAAAGTATGTCATTCATTTTAATGGCATACGCTACTGTACTTTATAAACAGAATTTATTTTTATATTCTAGCAAAAAACGAAACAAAATTTCGAAAAAAGCTTTATATTAAATGGAATAGTATAAAGCTACGATAAGTCTAAAAACTTAATGTCAGAAAAAACTGAAACAAGTCTTTTTAAAACAGGCAAATTAATAATACATTTTATTAAATTTGCAGAAAAACAAAATCCATTAAAAACAATAAGTGTAAAATCTTTGGTTTGTGTTTTTTTTTGGTTTGTGTTTTTTAACCGTATGACAAAAATGAATTTGCGAATCGCCATGGCGTGGATAAATTTTTACATGTGTTAATCAGCTATTAATACAACGTGTTAATTGAGTCAAACGTCACCGGTACGGTACAAAAATAATATTATTATTAACGTCTATATAAAACCAAATATCCAAATCTAAATCTGAAAAACCTTAAAAAATTTAGATTTAATATAAGGCGACATTTACTTTAACAATTTGTTCTTTCCCATAGGTATCAGCGGTTTTTTATAAATATGTAAGTAATTATAACCAAAACCAAAGAAATAACCTCCAGAAATTGTTTATAAAGTTGTAAAATTACTGAATACGTAATTGAATCAGTTTAATCGGTGGGACACAAATGCCCTAATACCCAATGCGAAACTCAGAAAAAAATTAGACGTTTTTACAAGAGCACAAAATTTACTGAGAATATTAGAGTAAATATCAAAATGAAATTTAGGTGTGTGGCCAATTTTGCATCTATATTTTAAAAAATCTACTCCGAATATTAATTACAGCAAAAGATTTTTGGGGGACCCCAAAAATAAAAAATAAAAAAAACACGAAAGTTAAGCAAATTAAACTAATTAACATGAAAGCCAGACATTTTTAGAAAAATTTTTTAGGATTTTAATATCAGAAAAATATGAGGAATTGTATGGTTATAAAAAAATTATACAATTTTTATTGCCAAAAAAGTTATTCACGAATTTCTTTTTTCAGCATACGCCAGCAACAACGGTTAACCGCGCAGTGGCTTAACCCATTTAATATAAGGGAGAGAGCGCTCCGCGCTCTTCCCTGATTATCAGAAATACATTATGTATTTTTGATATTATACATAATTTTCTGTTACTGCAGACATTTTTTAAAGTTAGCTTTTTATCTGCGCGAAATAATAAAGCAGTAATATAGTCAAGCAAATTTAAAATCAATACTGGATTGATTACAATATATTTAATTTTGACTATTTTAAAAAAAAATAATGAATTTATTATTTTAGTGATGGTTTAAAAAAAGATTTAATTATTATCTATATAACAGGTAGAAAGTGTGCCGCATACACTATGTTGTCATTTTGAAACCATAGTGTATGCAAATCAGATTTGTTATTTTTTATACACAAAAATTAAAAAAATGACGAACAGACAAACAAATAAAGTAACGAACTTAGTAAATATTCGTAGGTAGATGTAAATATTTTTTTTAAACTGTCAATTTCATTTAAAATATTTATTGCTTTCATTGTTTACAGGTTTTGTTTGTCAATTGTATACACGAATTTACGTTAATTTTATCTACAATTATGATTTATTTAACCCTTTGGTATTTTTTCCGCTGCATAGCCGCAGAAGGGATTCCGCGCCAGTGCTGCACAGTGTTAAATTTCGCGTCCCGACGATCCCGACGCGGAGTTTGACACAGTGCAGTACTGGCGCGAAACAGCTTCCGCGGGTTCGAAGTGGTTTTTTAACTAAAAATTCCCAAAGGGTTAAATTAATTGCAAAACACATACAGTAACTTATGAGTCAAAAGTGCGCTTATTATATAAACACAAATATTGTTAGACAATTTTGCACCTGACTAACCAACCATTAATCCCTTTGAATTTTAAAGATTATTCAAAAATAAAAAAATATAATGGTAAATTAAACCAAAGGGAGATAAAAATAAGTTTTAATAAATATATTATTATTTATTTAGAAAAATCAAAAGATTCATTTTACTCAGTCGGTGTCCGACCCCTTTTATTGTTGTTTTTCACTAAATGTTTTAGTTTCATACTTACACTCACAATGACACAATATCCAGACTCAGTTTACCAAATTTAAAGCGCAAATGGCTGGATTATAATGAATCCTGTATAGTATTAGATAATTTTGTTGCATATAAAACGAAGCTTAAATATTCTTTCTAATTTCATTATAAAAAATTAGTTTTGTATGCTGAATATGTGTTAACAATCTAGAATTTCTACTGCTCAGTATAATTTTTAGCAAACGACACAAAAAATATTAAGTAAAATAATATTAAATAAAACCTAACTAAAGATATAAAAAAACAGGCTCTAAAAAATTCAAATTGTTCGTCACCTGCAAAATTTCAAAAACTTACCAGACGGCAAATACAATTTTTGCGCAAAAAATGTTTTGCAATTATATTATTTTGAAAAATTCAGCTGCTTATAAAACGTCTCATTTTATTCTGTTTTACATAATTGATATAGACGGAATTAAACGCCTTTTTGTACGGTTCTCAAGTTGATTTTTTGCGGTAGGTATTCATATACCCGTCCGTCATAATAAGGACACGAGAAAAATTTTGAAACTTGTCTGTAATAAATTTGTGAATTGTGATTCGAACAGTCGCTTTCAAAACATAAGTGCCACACAAATTTTGTAATATCTATTTTTTTCTAAAGTTTTTATGCGCGGATGGCCTTGTACTTTATCATACAAAAAATTTATTAAGGTTTACAACGCTAATTTGATAAAAATGTGTAAAATTCCGAGTTAATTAGCATATGACCATAAAAATACCATTCAATTATTTAGAAGAGAGCGTTTACCAAACTTAACCAAGATGAGCCCAGATTTTGACTCAGGAAAATCGCATAATTTCATACTTCTTTTCCGTCTCTATTTCTACGTTAAACGTCATAATGCAGATTATTCTCAATATCTTACGGTTCATTTACATTTTCTTTGTATAATGCTTAATAATAAAAATCCTATTCCTGAAGGACAAATCTTATTTTAACTCATTAAAAATAGTAACAACTCGATATCGGCAGACAAATGAAGTTTGTGAAGTTCGTAGCAAGTAATGTATGAAAATAATTTTAGGTGAACGTAAAATGAGTTGAGCGAAAGTGTGTATTACTGTAGCTCCGGCACACGCAAGTCTAAGTACATCAGCTGGTAACTATTAAATACTGCAGATTATTGACAATGAAATCACAGTTATTTCTTCGAATCCTTTCCCACCATGGCTTGAGAATTGAAACCAATCACCTTTCCACTTGTTGCATCTCCTGACACTTTCCACCTGAACAGTTTTTTTTATTAATTTACGAATCTCACGCATTAAATAATTTGATTAGAGTGTCGGTTAATTTGCATACATATGGTTTGATCGCAGCTGGTTGGATATTCAGTATCATAAATATTTATATAGTACGTTGTAATTTCTTGAACGTTTTTCCAACCAAAATTTTAAGGGAATTTAACTGTTGCAAACGCATTTTTCAGACCTCAATCTAAATTACGTGAAATTTATGGATTTTTTAAAAATTACCTTAAACTTAGCTTTAAAAAAATATCATGGCTATGGTTTTAATTTTTGAAGCAATTTCTTAGACTATTGTCTGTATATAACAATTATATTGTTAATATATTTTTATCATATTATTAATTACAGAGAATTAAAATAATTATATTCGACGACAAGCATTTTTTCGTAGAAAATTTTGGAAATGCTTTAAAAAGATATTCTACACAAATTGTAGATAATCAATTTTGTTAATCACACACACGGACTTTGATAAAACTTCGTGCAGAAAGCTATAAAAAAAGTAGCAAATTTTCAATCAATTTTCGAAATCAATTTTCGACTGTGGTTTCTTAATTTTTCCGAGTATGCAGGTATTTCAAAAAAAAAGAGAGAAAAAGTAGTATGTAAAAAATATTTAGCCTAAACTTTTGCGTTTATCCTAAGATAAACTAAACTAAACTTAACCCGTCTGATGTTTGCATTGCCTGGATTTTAAAAAGCCGACTACTATGTAATCATAGATTAATGAAACAGTTAGACAAAAGTAAGCTTTATTTATTTCTGAGATATTAATAAATCAAAGAAATAAATAAAGCTTAATTTTGTCAAAGTTTCATTAATTAGTTTGACAAAATTAATAAAACAATTTAACAAATAGATATTTAGTTGTTTAATAACGGCTTTTATTAACACCTTTAGCGGTTTTTGTTTATCGCACGATTATTATTCTTAGGTCTTGTGAAGTGCAGATGGTACTGGAAAGCACAATAAATGCTAATAATCACACTGATTTAGGATGAAATAATAATGTTCACCGGAGCTCCGAGCTCTGGAACTCTGAAGCTCCATTTTGCTAATTACACAATTAACTCAAAATCAATACCCAGATTATTTGGTCAAAATTTGTTTGGAAGCCAAATTTTTTGAAACTTCTTTTAAAAATGTTAATAATAATGTTATTATAATAATTTAGAGCATTTATCAAAGTTATATAACTTTGAAGTTATTAATTCAAGACGTCTAGCTCAGGAGTTCCAGACCTTCTCCCGTTTTAAAAATTTCCGTGTTTCCGGATTATAATATCGGAGGGTAAACCATTATTAGCATAATTATGGTAAAATTTTACATTGTTATTCTTACCCACACGTGGAAAAAAACTTGCTATCTGTTCTGTTCGCCCTCATCATTGACTGACAGTCTACATTTCCACGGTCACCATTTATTGCAGTGTCACTTTCGGCTTTCTTACGATCTAAATCAAATTAAATTAAATTAAATAAATAAATAAATAAATAAATAAATAAATAAATAAATAAATAAATAAATAAATAAATAAATAAATAAATAAATAAACTAGCCTTGAAAAATGCTCTAAGAATAGAGCAGGAAAAGGGGCGATTTTTGCCCGGGCGTATGTTTAGACAGAAAAGATATGGACTAGGCTGAGATGGACATTATGTGGACTATAGGAAATTTGCATTTGGTTTGGGCAGCTGCTCACTAAATAAAAATTTCTACCATATGATAATGATTTGTTTATACATTAATCTAATCACACCGCATTGTTGCATGTTTTTTAGTTTGATGAAATGTCATGTTAAAAAATCATACTCACAGCAATCTTTGACAAGCGCGAAATCGCCTCTTTTTCAATTAGAAGGTTATACTTGTATGTGTAAAAAACAACTATAAATTTGAAAAAATGGCGATTCCGCGCTTGTCAAAGATTGCTGTGAGTATGATTTTTTAAATTGACATTTCATCAAACTAAAAAACATGCAACAATGCTGTGTGATTAGATCAGTGTATAAACAAATCATTATAATATGGTAGAAATTTTTATTTAGTGAGCAGCTGCCCAAACCAAATGCAAATTTCCTATAGACCACATAATGTCCATCTCAGCCTAGTCCACATCTTTTCTGTTTAAACATACGCCCGCGGAAAAATTGCCCCTTTTTCCTGGTCTATTCTCAGAGCATTTTTCAAGGCTAGTCTACCACTTTTTTTGAATTAAATTAAAAAAATAGCATAATAAACAATATTTTAGCTGCGCAATGACATATGTTTATAATCATTCCGTTGCTGAGACATACTTTTTTAAATAAAAAATAATAATACGAAGAAGATGAATTTAAATTACAAAATTTACCCACGTTGTTTAATTATAGTTAGTGCGGTGCAGTTGCGCTCCAGACAAAATTTACTCACGTTCTCTAAGTATAGTTGGCGCGGTGCCGTGGGTTAAATTGCAGTATGGCACCCCGCACCACCAATAATTACCGGCGCGTGGCGGGTAACGGGACTTTAGAGCCAGAGCGAGAGGTTAGGCGCTCAGTCTTTTGCTTAGGCTTAGGTTCAGGCTTAAATTTTGCTTAGGCTTAGGTTTTGCTTAGGCTTAGGCTTAGGTTTTGCTTAGGCTTAGACTTAGAAAAAATCTTTCTAAAGCTCTTTAGAAGCTCTAAAGTCCCGACTCTAAAGTCCCTCGGCTCTAAAGTCCCCAAACCGCGTGGTGCTCCCGCGCCACCGACGCTTATTATTATTTTTTAATAAATAAAACTTTGAATTAATTTTGTCATCAGTAATGCAAGAATTAAAAAAAGTACTCTGTTGTTTTCGACGTTTTCCGCGCGGTTTAAGCAGATGGCGCTGGGAACTGGTTCCGTTTCTGCCACCAATTAAAACCGGTCTGCTTTTTTTGTGCGGTTTCTATGAGGGGATGTTAGTTGTCTGCTCATTACAATCCTTATTGTTGCCAAAAGGCTGTTATTGTGCGGTTGGGAGTTTTTATTTGTCTATTTTTTTAATTTTTTTATTTTGATCAATAAATCGATAACCAGGACCTAAATGAAAAAAGTGCTTCCTAAGAAAGTTGCGTAATTCGTTCTTCTTTCTAATGAGCCCATGTTTATTTTTGATCAATAAGTAACGAATGAGGAATATCGCTTTTAAGGATGGAGCGTTGGAATAATAATAATAATAATAAGAAGAAGAAGAAGGTTCTGAATTTCAAAATTTACCCACGTTCTCTAATAATGGTTGGCGCGGCGCCAGGGGGCTAAATCGCCCCGTGGCGCTCCCGTGCCACCCATGATAAATAAATAAATAAATAATTTCAAATCGATTAATCATGGATGGCGAATGAAAATGATTTTGTTACTCAATTTCTGATTTTTCGTAAAATAAATTTACGTCAAATAAAATCACATACCGAGTTCTGTAGACACGTAATCTGAATCAATGATGCTTTTAGTGTTAGCGCTGGACGCTCCTCCTGTGGCAAGAGAAATAGCGTTGGACAGAAATTCTTGACCACTATCCACGTTTATCATGCTGCTGTCAACTCGGCTTCTTGAAATGCTCTGGTCCCCATTAGCAGTGGATGTAGCAGAAACTTCCTTAAAGTCTAAAACATAAAAAGAAACAATACAAGTTTGCAGAAAAAAATTATTTTCAAAATTTTTTTATTTTAATACGGAGAATTTGAATGAATTTCTGAATTTCATTTAAAAAAAAACATTCTAAAAAGAGACTTCAAAAATATTATGCTTTTAGATTAATTTCAAGCCTCCTTTATCAAAACACTATATATTTTAAAATATTTTAGTTTTGTTTTATATGAGGTAATGTTTAATATTAGAAACTGTATTTATCG
>JASAMX010015372.1:0-22693 GCA_030248175.1 Microlaimidae sp. YZB2_3
GTGTGTATGTGTGTGTGTATGGGTGTGTGTGCGTGTGTGGTGTCTGCGTGTGTGCGGGTGTGGGTGTGAGCAATACGTATGTGTGTACCTAACGGGTTAATCTCTAAATGTAACACTTTAACCTTCTGTGTTAAAAATTATGTTTTTAAAATTTGCCTTAACAAATTCTTGTGTATCATTTTTTAAATTTATGCAACTTGTTCAGGGGGGAAGATTTATTCTGGTTTTTGAACCAGAATAGATCTTCCGGCAGGAATAAATAATGTGAGGGGGTAAGATCTAATATGGAGTAAATCAGAATAAATCTTCCGGGGGAGATTCTATTTTAGAGCGCACCAAAATAAATCTTCCGGTTTTGGGGGAAGAAATCTTCCGGGGGGAAGATCTATTCTAGAGCGCACTAGAATAAATCTAATGGGGGGAAGAAAAATAGGGGGGAAGATCTATTCTGCGACACCGGCAAATCGGAGAGGAGAATTTAGTCTGCATTGTGCCTTTAAATTTTTAGCAAAATCAGTACCTTATCACTACTTTATTTCGTACAGCCATGGAAGATAATTTTTAGTGGCATAATGCTTTCCTAAAAAGCCGGTATTTCCAGATAATTATAAATAAAAATGTGCAACTCCTGTGTGAAAATCAGCACCTACTTGCCAACAGCCTTTGTGTATGTAATGACATAATTTCAAAAATACCCATTGCGCTTTTTGAGTTTTGCTTTTCGGAGGTTGTAGTGAATGTCGATTTTATTGATAATGATCGCCACCCTCACTTTGCTTTGGTGAAATAAATACAACGTGGCGTTTTGCGTTATCACACCTTGGCGTGGAGAGGAAGTTCATGACTTATCACGTTCATAGTGAGCACGGTACCGGCAGCTAGGGGGGGGGCTACCCCAGGTAAATCTCAGCTTGAATTCTAGGAGGGGATACTGGAGGAGTGGTCCGACCACCCCCTGGCTTTCTACAGGATAAATCGACATTTTTTCAGTACAAGCTACTTCAAAATTATATTTCAATAGTTATTTTAGCCCGAAATATGCTTTAAACCATAACTCCAAAACTAAGACCTCACGCGCTAAGAACACCTGCTAAACGCACCTTTAAAGCAGCACTTTCACGAATCAAATTCCTATAATATAGAATTTTTTGGTTTAAACAAGAGGTATTATCACTGTTTAGCAAACATTAAACTGTGTACGTTGGTTAATAATTAATAAAACTTTTTTAATTAATAAAATTTTTTTTATAAATCAACACACTGTTACCAAAATATGCTCATCTGAAAATTTTTTTAACAAACTTTTTCTTTGGTATTTTTTAGGTGTTTAAATCATTTAAAATTCGAAAAAAAATAATATTTCCAATATAGGTTTTGCGTTTTTCTCAAAATTTTCTCGTAAAATAAATTATTTTTATTGAGCAAAACATATTTTTATTAATGTGTGGTTGTTTTTTAACGCGAATTTTTAGTTTTTCTGTTTAAATAACAAACGATTTTTGAAATTGGTTAACAACCGGTATTCGTGGTATATGAAGAAGCTCTTTTATTGCATTTTATGAATTTTAAAAAGACCTCAAAACTTCGGGTTGGTTATGGTTAGAAATCAATCTATAAGTTAAATTTCGATCTTTTTGTTAATTTATTGTTTATGATGATTTTATTGCAGATGATATTTTTGCGACGACAATCACACATATTAAACAGCCGCTGACCAAAACGAGTTTGAAGAAGACGGATAAAGCGGGTAAAAGCTCGGCTCTATTCGACGACGAAGGGGATAGCGATTTGGACATTTTTCAGTGAAATTAAAATTACGTATTTGTTGTTTAACAATAAATTATTTATGGATTTTTACGATTTACGAAAAATGGCAAATATTTTGGAAGAGCTTTAGGCTTTTGTAATGACATTTTTATTAAGGATTATGTTAACAAATGGGAGTGATGTTTCTCCCCTTTTGAAAAAACTCTATGTGTTTTAAAATTGGTGCATTATTTCCATCTCACAAAAGGAAAATATATTATTTTCTATCGTGAAAATAGATATTTGCGTAATATAATTGTCCAGTTATAATTAAAAACAAAGTTTTAAATAAGGTATTGGCAATAGTTTGCATTGCAAAGCTTAAATTTAGATTGATGTTTATTCTAAATAGTCGCTCTAGATTGATTTCTAAGTATAACAAATAATTATTACTGTGGTTAGTCATTTTGTGATTGATTCCCTATTGTATTTATAAATTAACGAACATATGAATGACTTACTTGTTAATCCTATGTCCATGAATTGGTACTGTAGTCTAAAATTTCTGGGAATTTTTTATTTATGTAAATACGATGCAAAGTATGATTTTAAAATGCAATTTTAGGGAATTAAAACACATAGAAACTTCAAAGTTATTTTTTTCGACTATTGAAAAAAAGAGTGAAAATAAACTTCAACAAATAGTTTAGTTTTCCTAAAACTGCTCGTGTTAGGATTTATCTTTTAAAGAGTGGTATTGTAATTGGTATTCATGGATTTTTTTGGGGGTGGGGGGTGGTACTGCAATTGGTATTCATAGATTTTTTTTTGGGGTGGGGGGTACAGAGTGTTGCATTCCCCCTAGAGCCAAAATCTCGGATCCCTCTTGCTAGACAAAAATTAAAGCCCTCTCTCTACTCCCCGATTAAAATTAACCGAAAAGTTCCTTACATCCTGCATTTCAAAATTTAATATTACATGGCTATTTCGAATGCTCCTCATTTGTCAATAGCTTGGGTAATTCATAAAATAGTTGTGGTAAATCCTGGACCTCCAGGTAAGCGCCTTTAGCTGTAAGCGTGTCTTCAGGTGGATCTTGTTATACCTCAATGTTTCTAACATACTTCATTGCATAGAAAAGCATATTTCTATTGTTTTAATATAATTCTAATTAAAATTAAAAGTATAACAACCTGCATTCAACAATTACAGACAGTTAATCGTTTACTTGACAACTGGGTGCACGACTAACTAACTAACTAACTAATAAAATTTACTTCAGACAAAATTAAAACCAAACAACTATTTTTGTAAAACAGTCTTATTTATTTATTAATGGAAAATGTTAAATTTCGAATTTAAGTTTTTTTTAAGTTTAATATAAAATGTTTTTAAAATCCGTACCATAATTTTATTTATTTGGGAGATTCTTCTTTAGGTGTGTAATCAATTATTCTACTACAATTTGTTGGTTGTTTATTTTTGTGAAACATTCAAGTGAAAAATTTAAACTATATTTTAATTATATCTACGGTTAATCCTACGGTTGAATTATATCTGGCTAACAGGCCCTGTGCCAGAGGGGGGGAGCAGGGGGTCCCCTCTTTCTAATTTGGCTGGGGTGAAAATAAGGAAGAGGAGGTAGGTCCAGGACGGGGGGTGGGGGAAGGTAAAAGCGAAGGTAACTCCATTATGAACCCTGCTTCTCCCTACCTCCTTTTTTGGGGAATGCCAAAAGTGGATTCTGCAAGCCTGGCTGCCTTGAATTCAATGTAAATAGGTATTATTAAGCCCTAATTTTGCTCATTTTAAATGCCAAATCAAAAAATTTCGCCTCCCGCGGCTGGGGGGGCATCCCCTAACCCCCCAGCGGACGCACCCCCCAGCGGACGCTTCGCGTCCGCCTGGTGCCGTTTTGCGCCGCATTTATATTCCGTTTTAAGTTTTCTAGAGTCTGGCCCCCTCCTTTCAAAAATCCTGGCACAGGCCCTGCGGCTGACGCCGAAAATTATTATACAGACATGAAGGGACCAATTAAAATTATGCGGTTATGACGTTTTAAAACAAAACAAATAAGAACGCAGTTTTTTTAATTCCACCTTTTCACAAAATATACAAAAATCAATTAACATTAAAAAAATTTGCATTTGGGTTTCAAATTGAGTAATTTGATAAATAATTAATAAAATATGGGTTTTGATCTTTATTATTAAACCACTTGAGGGAAACATTTTGAATAGTTTTGTTCTTAAATAGTTGATTCAATACAGCAATTATCGAGGTTAGCTAGATTTTATTTGCCTATAGTTCTTGGGATTCTTCGAAGCTTAAAAGAAAACATTATCCCTGTGTGTGGCTCGGGTATATCGAATCTAATAATATACATAGCATAAACATGACTTATAGACTTACTATATAAAATAAAACCTCTTAACATTGGAAATTCAATTGCATGCATAAAATTTTCATACATGTCTAAATTCAACAGATAGCTTAGATGGGTTCTTTTGAGGTTGTTAAAATCTATTTTTTGTAAAAAAAAATAACTTTATACCTAGCTAACGTCTTGGAGATAAAAATCATTAATTTTCACCTCCATCCTCCACGTATGATTTTTGTTGTTTGTAATAACTTTTTCATTATTTATATGCTACTTATTTATACATTGATTTTTGATTGTGATTATTTTACTCAAATTTAAAATTATATACTTTTAAAGTATAGTTTTATGCATAAAATAAATTATTAATTGATTTTCATATATAGTTCGCTTTTTTTACGATTTCTATAAGAAAATCAGGAGCATCATTTTCCACAAGCAAAATTTTGCACGTTACTTTTGAAAGGCAAGTTTTCTAAAGAAGCTGAAAAATATGTCGGAATGAGATACAATAAGTTGCTAATGTAATCTCATGGATTTTGAAAGATATTATTATAGTTGTACCTAGAAATTTTCTGGTCTTAGAGAGGCACAAAAAAGAAGAAAAAATGTGATTTTACCCTGGGCATAAATTTTTAAATAAAAATTGAGTGGAACAACTCGCTTCATTATTGCACAAAATATGGGGACAATGTGATTAGGATTTCAATTAGTTTTTTTAATTAAACGAACACCGATACAATAATGTCAAAATTAAGGTTTTTTTTCATAAATTTCTCACGGTGAAAATAGAAGAGGCTGAGAGCTAAAGGGTTTTTCGAGCGACATATAGATGTTTTTGGTCAGTTCCGCTAGGGGGTCCCCCCTCCCCCCAAAAAAGACTTATGACCATACTCATGCGCAAAATTTAAAGACAAGGCAATAGATAGTTTTGTTATATACAATTTTATCGCCAGATTAATTTTGAAGATCATACAAAACTGTATAGAAATAAGGTAAAAAAAAACAAAAGAAAAATGTATGTTCACGCAACCATCAGGGCAAGATTTTTAAGTAGTTTTTAGTACATACAATGTATATAAAAAACTTTCGCCTCCCCAAAAACCTATATATATAAATATATATATTGCTGTTTTAGGGGGCTCACCTTCAGAAGAGTCCCGGCCCAAAAGAGTCCTGAAAAAAATCGCAGCTGGCACAGAAGAGTCCTGGCGCATAAGAGTCCCGGTGTCGGATAATATTTTCGCCCCCCATGATAAAATCGCCGGCCTGTGAATTCTTCATGGATGAGGGCCATTATATTTTCGCCCCCCGGCGAATTCCTCATAGATACTTGCCATGATATTTTCGTTCCCCCCCCTCTAATATTCATAGGGAGGCGCATCCTTCATGGCTTATCGTCTATGAAGAATTCGCCCCCATTTTCTATCAAATCCATTGAACAACATAAAAATTTACATATTATAATTTTAAAACAATTTAGTTTGTCCACATCCGTTAATTATAGCTTGTATTCTGTTATGTGTTACGTGACGAACAAAAATAACAAGTTACGTGACGAACAAGTGTAACAAGTTTTTATCGATTTTTTTAAGTTTTACAAGTGCATTGCAAAATCTTACAAAATACAAAAATTTAAGTTGCTCTAAAACTAAAGTCTTAAAAAACCAAAAATAACACATAAATATCTATATTTTGAACTTTTTAAATGTATTCATTTGTTCTGAATTATTCTTTTAAATCGTGCTCCGCAAATTCAGTTATTAAAAAAGTGTAGTTTTTTCCGCCTTTTAAATAAGTATTTTAAAATTTATTTAACCTTGAACTGTGTTTTAGTAATTTTTATGACTAATTGAATGGTTTTTGACTAAGCCTAAGCCGAAAATAAAAATCCCTAAAACTTATACCTAAGCCTAAGCGAAGCCTAAAAAAACATCAAAAAGTTTTCCGACGGCTCCAAGCTCCCTACTTTTGGCTCTAAAGACCCCGTACTTCTCAGAGCTCGAAAAAAATCACTATATTAAATCGCATATTTTTCTCCTATTTTTATGTTATAAATTTTTGTTAAAACTAAAGTAAAGCTAAATTAAATCTGATTGACGATTCAACACACGTGACTGAGTGGCTAAACAAAATTTATTTAAAAAAACACGAAATAAAATGTAATGTTTTCAAAAATAAAATAATAGTCTTATTTATTTTGTAATATTTTTACGATTTATAATAAAACTATATTCCAGTGCGTCTTTGATAATTTTCATTCTAAAGATTTCTAAATTGTTTTGAGAAAAAAATAAAATAATAATGTAGAAATTTTTGAATTGAATATTGGTTTACGCATGAAAAGAAAATTATTTTGTAAAAAAATATAGAAAAAAATACATTTAAATACAAAAAAGAACTTTCTTACAGAAAACACCATAAAACTAAGAAACGCTCATTATTAAAGTGAAAATTACAGGGGGGCGAAAATATAATAAGGGGGGCGAAAATATCATCGCTCAGCCTATGAGGAAATCTCCGGGGGGCGAAAATATAATGGCTCCAATCTATGATAGAATCGCCGGGTGGGCGAAAATATCATGGCATTCCGCTATGAGGAAATCGCCGGCCGGCGATAAATAGGGGGGCGAAAATATCATGCGACACCGGCACAAAAGAGTCCTAGAAAAATACGTTCAAGTGCCGAAGCGCTGCGAGCGCTGAAATCGGCACAAAAGAGTCCTAGCATGAAATCAAGTTTTCACAGCTCAGCACCACCATGTTTTACAATGTTCACACCTCAGCTAAATTTCAGTTTATGACGTATTTCAAAAATATATTTAAAAGAGTTTTAGCTAAAAATCCTTGTTTTTTTATTTTGCTATTTTTTTTAATTTAAGATTTTTTTCTTGGGAAAACAAATTTTTATTCCAATAATTACGATTTTCAATCCTGTCATTGGCGGGCTGAAGAAAAGTAACAAGTTGTAAAACTGCATTGGAGACACAGGCAGCTAGAACGGAACAAGAATGCTTAAAACTTGTCGTAGGAGCAGACAAGTAAAATTCCCAAAAAACCACCCTTGAAGGTTTGTAAGAGGCAGAAAAAACCACTTTGAAGTCAGATAAAACTCTTGTGAGCAGCTTTAATTTTTCTGAAAGTAGATAGAAGTTAAATTTAAATTTTCCCAAGCTCTGAAGTGGAATTTTTTTTAACTAATATTTTTCAAAGTGTATTAAAACGATAGAACAACCTAAAATGCGTGTAAAATAAATTAAAACATAATCAAACAAGCGTTTGAAATTCCTGATTTAAAAGGAGCATCTTCGAAACTCAGGGACCTTTCCATTAATTAAATGTATGTTCTCTAGGTGTTATATTAGATATAACGTTGCTTAAAACTCCTGATGTGTTAATTTTTGGGTTTTTTCTTAAGACATTTTATAAAATTTTTTGTATCAATGGCCTAAATCGATATTTATTATAATTTTGCATATTTGTATTAAATACAAGTTAACCCGTTCCCGTGAAGGCCTTTTCCCCTCTTACAACCGTGAAATCTTCATCTCACTGTGGTGGTATTTTCGTATGATAAATGTCGTACGTAAATCTTACCGCGGTGAGCTCTAAGCCTGACTTAGGTCGTGGGCAAGCACTAAAAGACACCTACGCACCGACCGAGGGAAACCTTAAAATCAAGCTAAATTTAATGGTTTGTTTGATTTTGAGGTTTTGCTTACATAGGTTGCTTGGAAAAACTAAGGTCTATAGTCCAGGATCCACAGAGGCTTTCACCCCTTAGTGGGTGCGTAGGTGTCTTTAAGTGCTTGCCGTATTTCCGTCACACATAATTTTTTGTGCGCGAATAGTGCCCAGTAAGCGAGCCAATTGAAATGGAAAACTGTACGGTAGCAATATGCAAATTTTTGCAACATGAAATACCCTTCGTAATACACTGTATCCGTGACAAAAACTCTGCATATAGCCACCGTACCGTTTTTTAACCATTTCAATTCGCTCGCTGATTGGGCACTACTCTCGCAAAAAATTATGTGTGACGGAACAGTGGCGTAGCCAGGGAGGGCGGCCGCCCCCCCCCCCGCCGAAATCCGGCGAAACCGGATTTTTTTGTAGAGGGGGGACCCTTACGTTTTTTGAATTTTGGGAGAAAATTTTTTTCCTTTATATATAAATTCTAAAACATTTCTGATGCGGTCCAAAAGCATAAAAATACCCAAAAAACTGAAATTTTCCCGCTTTGCGGGAAGTGTGCATTAATCATTTTGTTAGTTTTTTTTTAAATTTCGATGGATTGTACCACTCAATACATAGCTAAGGCATGTACTTTTGCCTCAGATAATGAATGGCAATACTATATAGATGTTAAAACTCATATATTATAAGATATGTAGGTTTGATAATGGCTGTTTTAAACCCCTTAACAACGGTTTTTATACTTGTGTGGTTGTCCGCTTTTCCACCTCCCCCCATGGTGAAGCATGGCAGTTTGTATAGATTTTTTTTTACTTTTAAATTATTGAGTTATAAAAATTTAATACAAATCTTAGTACATTCTAAAATCAGAAATTAATCAATATAAAATTTTTTTCCGCTACGCGGGAAGGTCAGATTTATATATATATACAGTGAAATTAATATTATCGGTAATATTTTTTGTTATTATAATTTACACCATACTCATTTGCAAATTTTAAAGACATCAGTAAATAGATGGTTGGCTTATATACAATTTCATCGCCAGGCCAGGTAATTTTGAAGATCAGACATAATTGTGCAGAAATTAGGTTAAAAAAAAACAAAAGTAAAATGTATGTTCACGCAAACACCAGAGGACGATTTTTAAGCAGTTTTTTAGTACATATTTAAAAAAATTTCGCCTCCGGCGGCTGGGGGGACACACCCAGACCTTCTGGCCAACGCTTTGCGTCGGCTGGCGCCGCTACGCGGCACAGACGGCGGCGCTGCGCGCCGCTTGTGTGGCACTTTTCTCCCCCTAGACGGCCCCCCCCAAATGAAATCCGGGCAACGCCACTGTGACGGAAGTATGACATAGGTCTTACGAAGGTTTCACGGTTGTAGCTGAGGAGAACATTAAAATTTAAACATTATCAAGAGTTTTAAACAACGTATTAACATAGCACCTAGTCAACACACGGACGGACTCTGGACTTTCTATCTTCTTTAAATTACTTAGCACCAGAACTTGATAGTAGAGGGTAGAAAAATTAGGGTAGTGCATTTAATTTCGGCACTTTTTTGTTTTTCCGATGTAACTTTTCACTGTATGGCCCGAATTTCATGTTTTATAGCTCATTTTGAAGCTTTCACGATACTGCGTTGCGTCACAAAAGTTTCATTGTACGAAAGTAGTTTTTTACTTAAGTAAATCAGTTAAAAAAATGGAAAATTGCCGAAAATAAATGTGTGCATTTAATTTCGGCACTTTACAAACAATTGATTGTTTCTCAGTCAAAAAATCAACATTTTCAAAAATTTAAAAGCCTATCATTATCTCCAGACAGTTTTCTTTAATTTAAGCTTCTACTTGTTCAACGTGTAACTAGCAAAAAGTTACATCTAAAATGCCAAATGGTATCAAAATGAGCAAAATTTGGGAAAAAAGTGCATTTAATTTTGGCACTTTTTAAAAGGACCCTCTTAATCGAGTTTAAATGCAGTGCTAGTGCTATGACCCCTACACATTTCAACGTTGTCTTTTAACTATTTACAATTACAATTTAACACCCGACCACTTAATTCAACCCGTTTTTACCTACAGCAATATGTGTGCCGAAATTACACTATTTTATTTTATAACGATTGCTCACCACAAACGCAGCGTAGAACCACGGGGACTAAAAATTCGGAAAATAGACAAAATTTTACCAGGACAGTTTAATTTTTAAAACAATTTATTGCGTAATCATGAAATGCCCATGTTCTAAAAACGAGTATCAATTTTATTTTTTATAAGTCGCACAATTTCACATGAAAATATTATACCATAACAAATAAAAAGCTCACAACAGTCATCTACATATAAGTAGGTCTCATTTGAGCTATCAAACGTCGTATTCCGTCCAGGATTACCAAAGATATAGTCCAAAATCAAAAATGCCCAATTTGGAAAAGTGCCGAAATTAAATGCACTACCCTACTTCTGTTAACTTTTCCTTTTTTTAAATCACCTATTTTTTCCACTTTATATCTGGAGCGCTTTAAAAGACACATTTTTTTTAGTAATGGTGAAAATCATTGAAAAGAAAAGTCCTTGTTTTTGTAAAACCATATTTTGCAAAAAAAACTGGATAAACCCTATTTTTAAATAACCTAAGCAAAAATTGAAGCTTTATCATGGGCTATTTCTATGGTATGTTTTATTAATTAAAAACTAAAAAACTTATTTTTTTCTTAAGCTTAAACGAAACCTAAAGAACCGAAGGTGAATAATACAATCATCCAGGACAAAGGTGTGAACTCGTGTTTAACAGACGCGGCCATGCGAAAGACAACCAGCTGATGGACGGGTGTCACCGTGACGTACGAATGTCACAATAAATGTTTCAAATTGCTGTTCCCTAAGACATTTAATCTCCCTGGTTGGCCTGCGAAAACTTAACTACGCATTGTCATGAAAATAATATACATGTATTGCATAAATGAACAGAATAACGACAAGAACATAAAGAAGTCATAGTTTTAAAAACTATAGTTTGGCATAATAGTTTGCTTTATTAGCGTTCTGTCGTTTTAACATATTTTTCTGTTGTAAAAATTGGGTGTCCGGAAATTTGAACGCCAGCACTTGATCGCCGAGCTTTTGACCGCCAGCATTAGAACGCCGCGCACTTGAACGCCCAGCGTTAGAACGCCGAGCATTTGACCGCCGCTGCCGCAGGATTGCATATAAATTTTATGCAAATTTTCGTTTCCGCCACCTACAGAGAATTATATCAACACAGCACTACGACAGTATAAACTCCCTAAAACTATTGTGAACTCCCACAATAACGTCAGTTTGTGTGCATCATTTTAGTCGCAAAATTTTGCTCATGACAAAAAAGAATCATCTTTAACAACACATTGTTAATTATAAATTTAGTTTTAGTTTTTATAGAACAAAGTTTTAGTCTTTGCAGAGCAAACTATTAAATTTACATTTTTTGTTTAATTTTTAGGTTTTGCTTAGGCTTAGGAAAAAACGTTTATCTTAAAAAGCAAACAATTAAATATAAATTTATCATGAAAATTTAGTTTGATTTTTAGGTTTTGCTTAGGTTCAGGAACAACAGGTTTAAATCATTAAAAAACTAACCATTCTTTGTTTTTTTTTCTTTGATTTTAAGTTTTGCTTAGGTTTAGAAAAACGGTAGATTTTTGACTCATTGTTTATACCGAAAAAAACATTGTTTTGTTTAAATATTTTATTTAAAACATTTTTTTACATTCTGTTGAGTTTTTTATTATTCTCGGGGGAGTTTATACTACCTTGGTGGCGAGTTTTAACGTCTTTTTTAAAGCAATACGTTCTGCGGCGGTCTAGTGTGCGGCGTTCTAGTGCTGGCGGTCAAATGCTCGGCGATCAAGTGCTGGCGTTCAAATTTCCTAGAATTAAAAATTGTGAGTACCGGCAAATAGAAAATCTGAGCATTTTAATAACAATGAATGTATCACTGTCACTGTATTATAAACCTATTTTTCTATCCGCGCATCGCTTTGACACAAATTTTGACCAGCGGGGGAAAGCGTCTAATTTTGACCTTTTTTGCCACTAAAAAAATAAAGGTGTCAAATGACAAAAATCAAAAAAATCACAAAAACGACAGTTAATAATAAAATATCACAAAATAAATCGTTAAATTTGTGTATTATATTCTAATTTAGTGATTTTGATAAAATGTAAATATTTAAATAATTTTTTTCACCATATTCTTTGTTAAAATGAAAAACTAATTAAACTAAGGTGCGGTATACTAAATCACCGCGCTTTTTTTTCGTTTGGATTTTTTTATCAATGGATGCGTCAGGTTTCACTGAGTAAACAATTGTATTACAAACAAATTAATTTTCAGCGGTTTTCCAGATATTGGCAAGAATATCGCTTGGTTATTCCAGATAATTTTTGGTTTTTTACCAAACACCAGCCACGGTGTGTTTTGTTTGCTTACGTTGAACTTTGCAAACGCATTCTTTCTCGTAAAAATTCAGATGTATCTAAAATATTGTATATGCAAATTTTGTTATGAAAATATGCAACATTTTTTATTATGCTAATTTCTGTCTTTTTATTTATTATATTCCAGTTTTAATATTTTATTTTAAATAAATGATTTGATGTATTTTGAGTTCAGTTCAATAGGGTAGTGCATTTAATTTCGGCACTTTTTTGTTTTTCCAATGTAACTTTTCACTGTATGGCCTGATTTTTATGTTTGATAGCTCATTTTAAAGCTTTTACAATACTGCGTTGCGTCATACAAAATTCACTGTACGAAAGTTGTCTTTTTACTTAATGAAATCAGTTTTTAGAAAAATGGAAAATTGCCGAAATTAAATGTATGCATTTAATTTCGGCACTTTACAAACAATCGATTGTTTCTCAGTCAAAAAATCATCATTTTAAAAAATTTAAAAACCTATCATCATCTTCAGACAGTTTTCTTTAATTTAAGCTTTTACTTGTTGTTCAACGTGTAACTGGAAAAAAGTTACAGCTAAAATGCTAATTGGTATCAAAATGAGGAAAATTTGGGAAAAAAGTGCATTTAATTTCGGCACTTTTTAAAAAGACCCCCTTAATCGAGTTTAAGTGCAGTGCTATGAATTCTAGACATTTCAACGTTGTCTTTTAACTATTTACAACTTCATTTTACCACCCGACCCCTAAATTCAACCCGTTTTTACCTACAGCAATAGTGTGCCGAAATTACACTATTTTATTTTATAACGATTGCTCACCACAGACGCAACGTAGAACCACGGGGACTAAAAATTCGGAAAATAGACTAAATTTTACCAGGACAGTTTAATTTTTAAACCAATTTATTGCGTAATCATGAAATGCCCATGTTCTAAAAACGAGTAACATTTTTTAAAATTATAAATCACACAATTTCACACAAAAATATCATAACATAACAAATAAAAGGCTCACGACAATCATCTACATATAATTAGCTTTTATTTGAGCTATCAAACGTCGTATTCCGTCCAGGATTACCAAAGATATAGTCCAAAATCAAAAATGCCTAATTGGGAAAAGTGCCGAAATTAAATGCACTACCCTATTGGCAGGCGTTTTTTAATTTCTCATCTGGCGTACATATTTACTGTTATTTGGTGGCTGGCTGAGCGGCAAAAAAATCGATTGAATAATGGAGCCATAATATCTAGACAACCGCTGAAAATTAATTTTTTTGTAATACAATTTTTTACTCAGTGAAACCTGACATATGGATTGATATGAAAACCCAAGCGAAAAAAACACCATGATTTAGTATACCGCACCTTTAAACTAAAAACAAAATTTTTAAAAATGATTTTTTTTGCTCTAGATTTGTTTGGAATTATGATGCAGAATAAAGTTATTTTATAACATTTTTTTAAAATCACACAGAAGACTAGAAAAATAGAAGTGTTGCTTGAATAGGTCTTTTAGGAAATTATTGTTAAAGACAAAGCACAGTTTATATGGGATGTTTAGTACTTCTATAGTAGGAATTCGATAACCGAGTGGAAGATTTTGAGTTGGGCGAGAGATTTTGATTTCGCCATTTCCCAGTTCAAAATTCGAATCCCTTTTTAATCGAGCGTTTTTAATTTTTTGACAAATTGATACTATCTCTTTTTTGCTGGTTTTGGCAGTATTTTTGTACTAAAAGAGGGTTTAAATTTGAGTTTTTTAGGTTGGTTTAATTTGTGTCAAAGCAATGCACCAATAAAGTATAAATTTTTATTACAGTGATGCTTTCTTTGTTCTTTATTCTTGTTTTTTTGGAGCATTTATGCTGTTTTATGTTATTTATTCACCTTTTAGTCAAGGATATGGTTTAAATTGAAAAGGTGTTTAAAAATCAGCCAGAAAAACAAAATTTCTTTGGAAACAGGGGTTTCAAAGCATATATTGTGACCATCTCGCGTGCTTTATTGTGACACTCCGTCCGTCACGGCTAACAGGAGAAAACTCCGCCACTGACTGCGCAGCGGAGATAGATACCAGCTAAGACTATTGGTCTAGCCTAGCAAAGCCTTAAAAACAACCTAAACTTTAACAAATAGCTGCGCCAAAGAAAAGTCGCTATCTATGTTTAGGCTTTAGAAACCATACGCAAAGCCGCGTCATGATTACACCCGAAAAAAAGAGACCGCAGGGAACGGCCACCACCCACCGCAACCCACACCACCCGCCGCCCCCTCTGTCCGCTGGTTTTCTTTCATGCATGGCCGCGTTTGTTAAACACGAGTGTTACACCTTTGTCCTGGATGCGTATTTTATCCACCTTTAAGAAAACTTATTAATGATTCTTTTTATTTGCGCGACAACTATTTTATTTTTTTGCGTGAAAACTCGTTTTTTAAAAGTACGCTTACAAAATTGTATCCAGAAGACGAGTTTTCTAAAGAAGAGATTTTAAAAGACGTAATGTAAAAGACGAAACGTACGCACGCCGGGGGAGGTGGGGGGAAGAATGGGGGAACGGATGATAATTTTTGCAAGGGGGTACGACCAACCCTCCTCCCTTCTGTGCCCATTTATGGGCACGGGAGAGGGAAGAAAAGGTCGTACCCCCTTGTGCAAAATTATACAAGTCCGTTCCCCCATTCTCCCCCTCCCCGTGCGTACGTTTGCGTCTTTACATTACGTCTTTGGGTCTTTAGAAAACCTTTCTTATGGATACAAGTTTATTAAGCGTACTTTTTTAAAAAACGGGGTTATGAAAAAGAATCATTAATAAGTTTTCTTAAAGAAGGTGAATAAAATACATAAACACAAATACCTAATTTATTCGTGTTTAACGCGGCCGGGTAAGTGAAAACCAGCAAGGACGGACGATATCAGTGACGGACAGATGTGGTGGTGGACCAATAACTGTTGAACCCCTGTTGAAAAAATTGTTCGGCTGATTTTTAAACGCCTTTTAATTTAAAGGTGAATGAAGTGACATTGACAGTAAATATTAAAAAAACAAATAAAAAAAGACAAAGAAAGCGTGCACTGTAATAAAAAATTTATACTATAATACATATAAACACAAAATTAAACCAACCTAAAAAAAGCTTCAAAATTAAACCCTTCTTAGTACAAAAATACTGCGAAAACCAGCAAAAAGATATAAGTCGATTATTCAAAAAATTGAGACGCTCGATTGAGGGATTCAATTTTGAGAGAAACTTGGGAAAATGGCGAAATCAAAATCTCTGCCCAACAAAATCTCCACTCGGCAAATTCCCTACTAAACATCCCATATAAACTGTGCTTTGTCTTTAACGATAATTTCCTAAAAGACCTATTCAAGCAACACTTATTATTTCTAGTCTTATATAATTTTAAAAAAAATGTTCTGATCTCATCGTAATTGAACAAATATCACGCAAAATTCATTTGAGACTTTGTTGGTTAAAAGGTGGTGTGTAAAATAGTGGTGTTTTTTTCGCTTGCGGTTCATACAATGTCAGGTTTCCTCAAAAAATTGTATTACCGAGAAAAAATTAAGTTTCGCGGTTGTCTAGATATTATGGCTCCTTAAAAAAATAGATTTTTCGCTACAAGCAAATAACGGTAAATTGTGTACGCCGGATTGAAAACGCCTATGGGTACATACATTTAATTTCACACTTTTTTGGAATTGACATTTTTAAATTTTGGACTCTTATCTTTTTGGTAATATTGGATTAAAATGCTAAACATGATAAAGTTGTAATATATAAATAATGTAATTAATATTATAAAATATTTTTGTGTGAAAATATAATTTATAATTTTTAAAAAATGTTACTGTTAGAAGTAGTCAGAGACCATTTGGTGATACACCGAGATTTAAAAAGTAAACTGTGATTAAAAATTTAGTCTATTTTCCGAAATTTTGGTACAGTAAGCTCTATTGCGTATATAGTGGGCAATCGTTATAAAAACAAAATAGTGTAATTTCGGCACACTATTGTCAAGCGGGTTAGACGCAGGATTCGGTGGTAAAATGAAGTTGATGGTAGAGATTTGAAATATGGTGGCGCCTACGGTTTGATTCGGATTCCCAATTTTAATTCAATACAATAAGCATAGTGTAGTTTTGGTTATAATTGAATTAACAAGTAAAAGCTTAAATTAAAGAAAACTGTCTGATAGGTTTTTAAATTTTTTTAAAATAAAATAGATTTTTTAACTCAAGAAACAATCAATTGTTTGTAAATACAAAAATTAAATGCATACATTTTAATTTCGCAATTTTGCAGCTTTTTTGTGGAGACTTTATTTTCAATTTAAGTAAAAATTTTCATTACAGTGATTTTTATTATGAGCGCAACGCACTAAAAGCTTAAAATGAGCTATGCAAACATAAAATACACCCTCAAAACCTTTCATAAAAAATACAAAAATTAAATGCACTACCCTATTGAACTGAACTCAAAATACATCAAATCATTTATTTAAAAAATAAAATATAAAACTGGAATATAATAAAATAAAAAGACAGAAATTAGCATAATAAAAAAATGTTTACATATTTCAGTAACAAAATTCAGTATACAAATTATTTTGATGCATATTGAATTTTTACGAAATATGGTTGCAAAGTACAACGTAACGAAACACACCGTGGCTGGTGTTTGTCATCAAAAACCAAAAGTATGAACCAGACAATATTCTTTTGCCAAATTGTGGAAAAGTTCAGTTGAAAAAAGTTAATTTTTTTTGTAATACAATTGTTTACTAAGTGAAAAAATTGACGCATCCATTGATGAAAAAATCCGAAACGAGAAAAAACACAGTGATTTAGTATACCGCACCTTAGTTTAATTAGTTTTTCATTTTAACAAAGAATATAGTAAAGAATTTTAAATATTTACATTTTATCAGAAAGTAGCTAATTTAGAATAAATATTTCGCGAAATTTTGTGATATTTAACTGTCGTTTTTGTAGTTTTTTTTGATTTTTATGTTGTCATTTGACACCTTTTATTTTTTCAGTCAAAAAGTGGTGATCCTTTCCCCGCTGGTAGAAATTTGTGTCGGCCTAGAATGATACAGTGACAGTGATACGGTACATTGTATTGAGAATGCTCAGATTTCTATTGCGGTATTTCTGATTCCTAAAAATTGAAGCGCCAGCACTTATTCGCCGAGCGTTGACGGCCAGCATTCAACGCGGCACGCGCAGGATATATACAACGTTTCGCCACCCAAAGTCGTGTAGGACTACAATAAAAAACTCAACAGAATGGTGCTAAAAAAATGTTTTGAATAAAATATTAAAGCGAAACGATGTTTTTTCGGTTATAAATAATCAAATCTACGGTTTTTTTGTAAACCTGAGCAAAACTTAAAAATCAAAGAAAAATGGTTTCGTTTTTTAATATTAAACCTACCTGTTGCTGAAGGTACGAACCCCTAAACTAATTTTACCACAGTAAATAAATTTATATTTAATTGTTTGTTTTATTAATAAAGTAGTTTTGTACTAAGCCTAACAAAATATAATTTTTCAAACCCAAAATGTTTTAAATTAATCATTTATCTACAAAAATTAAAAATTTTGTCTATAAAAACTAAACAAATTTTTTTGAGTAACGATGTGTTAAAGATGATTCTTTTTGTCATGAGCAAAATTTTGCGACTAAAATGATGCACACAAATTGGTTTTTTTTTTGAAAATTAACAATAGTTTCAGGGAGTTTATACTATTCGTAATATACTATTTAATCCTATATTGGGTGGCGGAAACGAAAATTTGCATAAAATTTATATGCAAATTGTGAGGCAGCGGCGGTCAATGCTCGGTTTTGACGTTGGGGTTCGTTCAAGTGCGCACAAGCGGTCCTCTCGCTAATGCTGGCGGTCAAAAACTCGGCGAGTATGACGTTCAAATTTTCCGGACACCCGAAATTTTACGGTTTTCCAAAAAAATATGTTAAAACGACAGAACGCTAATAAAGCAACTACTATGCCAAACTATAATTTTTGAAACCCATCCTTCTTCTATGTTCTTGTCATTATTCTTTGTTCATTTATGCAATACGTGGTGTGTTCATGACAATGCGTGGTTAGTTTCGCAGGCCAAACTCCAAATTGAATGTCTTAGGGAACGGCAATTTGAAACATTTATTGTGACATTCAGTTATTTTTCGTCGCGCAAGCCTACCTATCAGCTGGGTCTCTTTCGCATGGCACCACAAAGTCACACCTTTGTCCTGGAATGAGTGTATTATTCACCTTCGGTTGTTTAGTTTGAGCTTAAGAAAAAAAATCAGTTAGTTTTTAATTAATCAAAACATACCATAGAAATAGCCCATAGACTAAAGCTTTCAATTTTTGTTAGGTTATTTAAAAAATAGGGTTTATCCACAGTTTTTTTGCGAAATCGTTACGAAAACAAGGACTTTTCTTTTTGGCAAATCGATTTCACCATTACTGGAGAAATGTCTTAAAGCGCTCCAGAATATAAAGTGGAAAAAAAATAAGTAATTTAAAAAAAAAGGAAAAAAGTTAACAGAAGTAAGATTGGTGCATTTTAGCTCGGCACTTTTTGCAAATTGGCATTTTAAATTTGGACTATATTGGTAATATTCTCAAAACAGGAATACGACGTTTGATAACAAATAGAGAACCTACTTATATGTAGAGAAGTGGGCTGTGAGCTTGTTATCGTATAATGTTCATGTGAAAAATACGACTTATAAGAAAAAATAAAATTGATACTCGTTTTTTTAGACATCCAGACGGGTCCCGTGGTACGCAATAAATTGTTTAAAATATATAATTAAAATTTTGTATTCCGATAGGTACAGTGGTTACTCTGTAGGCCTAATAGTTGAAATAATAGTGTCAGTTCCACACACCATTATTGTAGTTAAAAACGGGTTGATTAAGTCATCAGTGTTAATATAATTGTAAATAGTTAACAACATTTGAAAATATAGGTCATTTAGCAGCTAAGCATACATTAATAGGATTGAGGGTATGTTAAAATACCAATTAAGAGAATGGCTTTTTTCCCAAATTTTGCTCATTTTGATTGGCATTTTATGTTAAGCTTTTTTGTAAGTTACACATTGAACAAGTGAAGCTTAAAGTAAAGAAACTGTCTCAAAGATAATGATAGGCTTTTAATTAGGAAAAGTGTTGGATTAACTGGGTAGATATTTAAATACAAAGAAATTAAATAGGCACATATAGCAATTCCATTTTAACTGATTTCTTAAGTTACTTTGGTTATACAAAATTTTGTGACATATAGTGAAAGCTTCAGAAATGAGCTCCTGAACATGGAAATTCAGCCATACAGTGAAAAGCACATCAGAAAAACAAAAAGTGCCCAAATCGTACCTCTAGCTATCAAGGGAGTCCAAGTCCATACATGTAATACAGTGCATGTTAATACGTTGTTAAAACTCTTGAGTAAGTGTTTAAATTTTACTATGGGCTGCAGTTCTGGTGCAGGGCCTCCTGTCATCTTTCAGCCCACAGGTAACATTTTCAGTCAGTTGAGGCATGAGAGTCCACCTGGCCCCATCTACAGGCATGGCACAAAGCATTGGCCAGAAGGTATTCAGGGTGCCACACAGAAGGCCAAGTTTTTAAATATGTACTTAAAAAAACTGCTTAAAAATCAGTTCCTCTGGTGTTTGCGTGAACATACATTTTACTTTTGTTTTTAACCTTAATTTCTTAGGCCAAAATGTATAATCTCAAAATTACCTAGCCTAGCTGAAATTATTATAGCCAACCATATTTACTAGATGTCTTTAAATTTTCAATGATATGGTGTAAGTTAAATAAGAAAATTGTTACTGATAATATTAATTTCACTGTATATTATAAATCTAAGAGACCTTTTTCACGTAGCGGAATCCTGATTTAATTTTCTGATTTTTTAGAGTGCACTTAATTTATCATTAATTTTTATAACTCATATTTGGAAGTAAAAAAAAAATCTATACAAACTACCATACTGGGCAGAGTGAAGCCAGGGACAGCACGGTGAGAACAATTTCAGGGTTTAAAACCACATTATGGGAGTATTTTTCATCTATTAATATGAGTTAACAACTATATAGTATCCATTCATCTAGGAGCAAAAGTACATGCCTTAGCTATATTTGAGTGGTACAATCCATCAAAAAAAACTAACGGAATTACACTTCCGCAAAGCAGAAAATTTCAGCTTTTTTGGTATTTTTATGCTTTTGCATAAAAATGTTTTCAAATTTTATATATAAAAGGAAAAAATTTTTACTACAAAGTACAAAAACGTAAGGCCTGAAATCCAGTTTAGGCCGGATTTCGGGGGGGGCGGCCCGCCTTCCCTACCACTGTTCGTCACACATAATTTTTTGCGGAGTACGTGCCCAATCAGCGAGCGAATTGGAAATGGTTAAAAAAAACAGGTCATATGCAAGTTTTTTTGTCACGGAATTGCATCCTCAAAGATGCTTAGTGTGAAAAAGTGCGTGTGCCCTAACCTCTGCCCATTTGACCGGTCTTCTGGCGGTATATATAACAGAAATTGCGCGGCGCTTAAAAACCCCTCGCACCCACTAAGGGGTGGAGGCCTGCTCTGTGGATCCTGGACTAAACTCAGTTTCCAGCAACTATATTAAGCAAAACCTCAAAAATCGGACTAAATTTAACTTGAGTTTGAGGTTTTCCCTGCGGTCGTGCATTTTGCGTGCTCCACGGGATTAAGTAACTTGAGCCGCGCATAGTTTACATTCGCATTTATGATGCGGAAAATGCCGCCACGTGAGATGAAGATTTACGCGGTTGTAAGAGGGAGAAGGAAACAGGTTAATACAAATTAATAAATATGAGAAAATTTTAAAATGTCTTAAGAAAAAACCCGAAGGTAACATCAGGAGTTTTAACGACGTTATTATATAATATAATTCCAAAAATTCAGTTTGATTAATGGGAATTCCGTCTCAAAGACTCTCTAAAATCGGGAGTTTCAAACGCTTGTTTGATTATGTTTAATTTAGTAGTTGTTGTACAGTTTTGATATAGGCTTGGAGAATTCAGTTAAAAAAAAATTCCACTTTGGGGTTAGAAAACACATAGTTGTGTCTACTTTCAGAAAAATTAAACTGCCTCACAAAGTAACTTTCAAAGTGGTTTTTTCTGCCTCTTACGAACCTTCAAGGGTGGTTTTTTGGGAATTTTACTTGTCTGCTCCTACGATTTCGTTCTTGTTCCCAGTTCTAGCTGCCTGTGTCTCCAATGCAGTTTTACAAACTATTCTTCTAACCGCCAAAAAAAAAAATAAAATCGTAATTATTGAAATAAAAATTTGTTTTCCAAAAATGAACAAAACAAGGATTTTTAGCTAAAAAACTCTTTAAATATATTTTGAAATACGTCATAAAGTTTAGCTCAAGTAAACATTGTAAAACATGGTGGGCCTAAAATTTTGAAAACTAGATTCATGCTAGGACTCTTTTGGGTTAGGCGTCGCGCTCACTTTTCGCACACTTTTTGAACGTATTTTTCTAAGGGGTTTCTTTTGTGTGCCGGTGTTCTATATTTCGGCCCCTAGGCTAAGGTTAGTGGGTTCGTGGCGGAATGCCATGATATTTTTCGCCCACCCGGCGATTTGTTATCATAGATTGGAGCCGGTCTCGCCCCGTCCTCATAGGCCTAAACGATGGTGTTCGGCCCCTATTATTTTTCGGCCCCCCCTGTAGATTTCGGCTTTAATAATAAGACGTTTCTTAGTTTTATGGTGTTTTCTGTAAGAAGTTCTTTTTTGTATTTTTAGATGTATTTTTTCTATATTTTTTACAAAATAGTTTTCCTTTTTCATGCGTAAACCGAATCTGCAATTCAAAAATTTCTACATTATTATTTTTTTGGAAACAATTTAGAAATCTTTTAAAATGAAAATTATGAAGACGCACTGAAATATGGTTTTATTATAAATCGTAAAAGTATTACAAAATAAATAAGACTATTATTTTTGAAAACATACATTATACCTGTTTTTAATAAACTATTTGCGCTAATAATAATTTGAATCGTCGATAGTAGTTTTCCTTTAGTTTTAACAAAAATTTAGCATTAAAAATAGGAGAAAAATACAAATTGATTTTTCGAGCTCTGAGAAGTACGGTTCTTAAAAGTAGGGAGCTTGCAACCGTAAAAAAATTTTGATGTTTTTAGGCTTTCTTAGCTTAAGTTGTAGTTTTAGGGATTTTATTTTTCAGCTTAGCTTTAGTCAAAAAATTGCGAATTAGTCATAAAAAATTACTAAAACACAGTTCAAAGGTTAAATAAATTTTAAAATATATTTAAAAGCAAAACTACACTAATAACTAATTACGGAGCACGTTAAAAGAATAATTAGGAACAATGAC
>JASAMX010015376.1:0-18891 GCA_030248175.1 Microlaimidae sp. YZB2_3
GGTCTGAAAATGCCCCCCCCCCCCCCGTTTTATTGGAGGATTTGCCCCCCCCTCTGTTTTATTGCCCCCCCCCGCCAAAAAATGAAAAAGTACCCTAAAAATATGACGCCATTTTTGACCTATGATGACGCCATCATCGCGAATTTTTTGCAGTTTTTAGCCTATTTCAATGTATTTTAAGCCATTTTAGACCTATTTTTACCTTATTTCTGCTTTTTTGTCCCTTTTTTCCCTTTTCCCTTCTTTTTTTCTCTTTTTTTTTTCTTTTTCCCTTTTTTTTTCCCTTTCCCCTGCTTGCCCCCCCCCTTTCTATTGCCCCCCCCCGTTTCAAAAAAGTTGCCCCCCCCGTGCCCCCCCCATTTTGGAATTGCCCCCCCCCGTTTTAACCCCGGGGGGGCAGTGCACAGGTCTGGATATGTTGGCTGCATGATTTTTGCTAAAAATTGTGTTGAAAGAAGGTTGATGTTGTTTCTATTGGTAGGACTTTGGTCTCTTGGTGAAGATGGTCAGTTGGGGCCATTTTGTGGCAGCCGGTTGCTATCGTGAAAGCCGTGTTTTGTGTTGTTTGTAGTTTGTCGAAGATGAGATTTTGATAGATTGGGTGACCATATTGGGGCTCCATAGTTGAGAATTGGGCGTCCTATTGCTTTGTAGGAGGTAACTATTGTTTCTTTTTGTTGGCCCCAGCTGGTGACAGCGGGGCTTTTGAATGTTATTGCGCCTGGATGCTTTTTTGTTTATGTTGGTGGCGTGGTTATTGAATGTTATTTTTGGATTGAAAGTAACACCCAGGATTTTGGGGTTTTTGTTTAGCGGCAAAAGTTTGTTGTCTATGGTCACCTTTGGACAGTAGTTAAACTCTTGTGATGAGGAGGAAAAAATAGTCACTGTTGATTTTTCTGTAGAAAGTTTGAGGTAGTTTTTGTCCAGATATTGATTTAAAATGTTGAGGTAGTTGGTGAGATCGAGTTCCATTTCAGTAATCTTGTTTCCGGTGTAGTAAACTGTGGTATCATCAGCACAGCATAGGAGACTATTTTGACATTAGCTGGTGGTGGTGCAGATCTGTGCACGGTCTGGAAATGCCCCTCCTCGTTTTATTGGAGGATTTGTCCCCTCCGTTTTATTGCCCTCCCCCGCCAAAAAATGAAAAAGTACCCTAAAATTATGACGCCATTTTTGACCTATGATGACGCCATCATCGCAATTTTTTGCAGTTTTTAGCCTATTTCAATGTATTTTAAACCATTTCAGACCTATTTTTACCTTATTTTTGCTTTTCTTGTCCCTTTTTTCTCTTTTCCCTTCTTTTTTTCGCTTTCTTTTTTTTCTTTTTTTTTCTTTCCCCCTTCTTGCCCCCCCCGTTTTATTGCCCCCCCCCGTTTCAAAAAAGTTTCCCTCCTGCCCCCCATTTTAGAATTGCCCCCCCCCGTTTAAACCCGGGGGGCAGTGCACGATCTGGTGGTGGTAGGTCTAAAATATAAAAAGAGTAAAAGTTAAAAAGAGTTGGTAAGATTACGGAGCCTTGGGGAACTTCTGTTTGAGCTATCCTGGCTTTAGAAGTTGAGTCTCTGAAATTTGTTTTGCTGGATCTGCCTTTAAGTAACCACTTTACTTAGCCATCTGATGAGGTAGGCTGAAAGCGTGCTGTTGGCTATTTTAGTTATTAGAATATCAATGCTGATTGTTTCAAATGCCTTGGTGAGATCCAGGGCGGCTACTATTGTACGCTTGGTTGAAGCTTTTGGTTTGAATCCAGTGGCTATGTCAGTTGTAAGTTGAAGCAGGGCAGTGGTTGTTGAATGTTTGGGTTTAAATCCATGCTGATCTGGGTGCTGTGTTAGATGTTGGAGAAGAATCGGTTGAATTATTGCTTCCAAATTTTTATGACTGGGCAGAGAAGAGAAATCGGTCTATAGGAGGTTGAAATGTTGAGATCCTTTCCAGGTTTTAGTAGTGGTATTATGAATGAGGTTTTCCAGATGTTTGGTATGCTGTTTGTTTTAAAAGAGAGGTTGAACAGATTAGTTAGGTATTTAATTCCAAGGGGACCGAGGCTTTTGAGGTGAAATATTGTTAGATTGTCTGGGCGAAAAGCTTTTGAGTTGTTTGCTGTTTTTATCGCTTTTTCGACCTCTGCGGTTGTAATTTCGGCTGGATCTTGGATAAGTTTTTTAATATTTCTGAAAAGGTTACGGTTTTCTTTGGAGTTTTAAAAGGTTTATTTGGTGTGAAACATGTGAAACAAATTCAACAAACAATTGTTTTAAAACAATTGTTTGTTGAATTTGTTTGCCATTTCTAGAGGGTTATTGATTTAAATTCCAGACCTGTGCACGGTCTGGAAATGCCCTTCTCCGTTTTATTTGAGGATTTGCCCCCCCCCGTTTTATTGCCCCCCCCCCGCCAAAAAATGAAAAAGTACCCTAAAATTATGACGCCATTTTTGACCTATGATGACGCATCATCGCAATTTTCTGCAGTTTTTAGCCTATTTCAATGTATTTTAAGCCATTTCAGACCTATTTTTTACCTTATTTTCGCTTTTTTTTTGTCCCTTTTTTCTCTTTTCCCTTCTTTTTTTCTCCTTTTTTTCTCTTTTTTTTTTCTTTCCCCCTGCTTGCCCTCCCGTTTTATTGCCCCCCGTTTCAAAAAAGTTGCCCCCCCCGTGCCCCTCCCGTTTTGGAATTCCTCCCCCCGTTTAAATCCCGGGGGGGGGGGGGGCCGTGCACAGGTCTGGAATTCCATTAAAATTTATCGCTGAATTTGATGAGGGTGAGGGTTTATTTTATTGTCCAGTGATTTTATTGTTTTCCAGAATTTTGTTGGGTTGGCTTTGTGGCTGAAGTGTTCCAAAAAAGAGTGCCATTTTCGGAGGCGTTGGAGCGAATTTGGTTGTGAATGTTGTTGTTGAGCTCTTGTATCCAGGCGGAGTGTGGGTTAGTTAGGTGAAGTGTATCACGCTTTTTGATGAGCTGAATTGTTTCTGGAATTAGGTTGGGCTGAAAATTTTGGGACAACCGGCAGGGATGTTGTGCGCGAAAGCTTTGTTTAAGATTGATCTAAACATTTTTTTCATTCCTTTTGACTTCTGTTGGTTTGGGGATGTTGGATAGTTTTGTTTCTATTTCATTTGTATAATTAGTCCAGTCGGCTTTGTTTAGATTTGTAAAAGTTTTACTAAACCGAAATGCTACGAGGTAGCGACCAATCGAAAAACGAATTGTTTTAACAAAACCCCTTGAAAACTTTATTTTAAAATACTATAGCGTGTTCCAAACGGCCTTAAAATTTTGATAATACTTTGAAACTGCAAATCTATTTTAATTTCGGTCCACAAGTAAGCAAATTTTTATTTTGGAGAACTGCCAACCCGTCCAGTTATAATTATTCGGAATGGCTTAAACATTACTGAAATTTACAAAATCTTCTTACAAATGAAAATTAAGCGCTGTTCATTTAATTTTTATTTAAAATTATATTAATTATTTTTAATCCTGTTTATTTTCAAAGAAAAACTCGCAATTCATTCTTTTTTATTGCATTATTGTCATAGGTGAAAAAAAAAGGGGGGGGGGGCAGGGTGGAGTCCACCCCCCTAGCCTCAAATTTTTGGGACCCCCCTAGACAAAAATCTAGGGGAGGGGCCCCCTCCCCCCAAATTTCCGAATTTTTTACCCCTTACCCCCTCTAGAATTTAAAATCTGACCCCCCTCCCCTGGGAAATTTTTAGGTACTTTTTTTATACTAAATTTTCTTCCAAAAACGTGAATTTTCATCACATATTCATGCTTTTACACTCTTTTTTATACCAGAATATCGTTTTTTATTCAATAAAATGTAGTATTATCTTATAAAAAGAACAATTATTAAAGTTATTATGGTTTAAAACTGTTTTGTTTTGGACACCGGACCCCACCTGATCCCCCTCTAGATTTCAAAATTTTGCACCCCGGGTCGACCCCCCCCCCTAAAAAACTAGGGGGGTCTGGCTCGACTCCCCTGGGACCCCCCTCCTGGAATTCAAAATTCGATTTACCCCGGGTAACCACCCCCCTAGCTTCCCCGACCGTTCTCACCTATGATTATTGTTATAATTGTTGCAAAAGAAAAAATAAAAAAAAATTAACATTATTAAAAAAGCAAATTGCAAATGGACATGGACTTATTATTTTAAGAAAAAGCAAAAAATAAAACGTTCATTTTTCAAATTAATAATCTGTTCACGATTTTTATGCAAAGAACCCATGGCTTGTTAGATTTGTCGCTTCTAGATAGCCTTTGGGTTTAGTTGTTGGAGCTATTGTCGAAGTAGTTTGAATGCTGACGATTATAGGAAGGTGGTCTAAGCTTAACGTCGTTTGTGTATGCCAGTCTTATAATGTTTGCAATGTAGTCTCCTCTGGCATCTGTGAGGCTTTAGTGCCAGAGGCCATGGTGTGCGTTAATATCTCCTAGTAGAATACTATCCATATTTTTGAGGAGATGGTTGATGTCTGGTTGGTAGTTGGAACTGCAACACCTGGATGGAGGAATGTAAATGTTGAAGACTAAGAGATTGGAGTTGTTGAGAAGAATTTGTAGGCCAAGCATTTATGCATGGGCGTCATTTTGTTGTATATCCAAGGTTTTAAAGTTGATGGAGTGGTGAACGAAAAAAAGCAGACCGCCTTCATTGGAATCAGAGAAAATTTTGGTTATAGTTTTTTAGAATGTTTAGATTAGAGCATTTTAAGTGCAGCCAGTTTTTGCAGTCATTGCATTGGACACTATTTCGGTTAACATTTTTGCTGCAGTGCGCGGACAGAAAAATAGTTTTTGGCGGGCTGGGGTTGGGATGAATGTACATCGCCATCAGTAATTGCGATGCGACAGCCAAGATGGCTGCCGCTTAGCAGGAAAAAATAGATGCAGTCAGGCACAAAGAAGAATCCTCTGTGCTCCGGAAAGATTGAACGGTACTGGCCTTCCCTTCCTGGATGAATCCATTCCGGTCCGGGTAGAGTCGCTGCGTAGAAACTCCGTCGTTGACTCCTGCTGTGCAGTAGCAGCAAGTAGCACGTCTGTCTATTAAATAAGTAAGCCTTGAGATTACAGGCCCAAGTTCCGTATCAGTTATTTTTCGGTGAAAAAGTTAAGAAATCGCCAATTATTTTGCCATCTTTTTCTCAAAAGTTCGCTTCATTCGGTCTCGTATTTTTGGGTGTCAGAGTTTTAATTTTATTAACAACTTATTTAGCATTTTAAAATCTTTCTTCAATCCATTAAATTTATTAGTTGACATCATAAAACCAAAATGTTTTGGGTAAACTATTTCCCTCGCCCAAATTTTGGCATACTTTTCCCGCAAAGTTGGAGAGGGGGTACTCCAACCAAAATCAAGCAGGAGGGTGCCCACATAAAAATTTCTTGTGTCTATTTCAATTCGTAAACTAATGTTTAAATTCATGTTTCCAACATTTTTTTAGAATCTTCGATATGCACTCAAAAGAGCAAAATCTTTTGTGAAATGTCTGGACGAACCGTTTTGGGAAAAAAGGCACCCAGATCTTCTTACTCCAGAGCTTATTCCAGACTTTCGTGACCAGAATGTGTCGATGTTTGAAAATGTAAAGCCTAGAAAAGTTTTCCCGATACCTCGTGGTCTTGTCAACGAAAAACCGTCATCGAGTACACTCATGCATCCTTTGCCTGTAAGAAACACAGAATTTTCACAAAACGTCAATTTTGCACCTTCATCTGGTTTTGACCCAAGATATTCTCCTGAATCTAATAGTGTTAGTAAAAACAATAGCGCAATTAATTTAAAGCAAGTGAAAACTGAGAAACGTAAAACAATCAAAAAACCAAAAAAAGTTTTAAAGTCCAGTGTAGATTTTAGCAAAAAACGGATCCGACTGAGAATAAATCGAGCCGAGCCATCACCGAAAAAAGAGAAAATGATAAAATCAAATGAAGAAAAAGAGCGTGAAAAACAGCGGAAACTCTTATTAGTTCGACGTTCTTCCCACAAAAAAACAGAAACCAAGATGGCATGCTTGTTGTTCGGCGATGAAAGCAGCGCCCAAGAAGTAAATAAACTTTACTCAAAAAACGAGAACACTAGAAAGAAACTGGAATTCGAGGCAATTCTATCTAAAAATGAAGAAATTAATCCTTTGCGATCAGGTTCAAATTTATGTATTAACGCCAGCAAACGTAGTACCAGCAATATCAGTATCATAGACGCAGATAAAGACGTTCGCCCAGTGAGTGGTACTAACGTCACAGCGGAGCTGATAGTTCCTGTAATTTCGACTACGCGTTTAGGAAATCCAGATTTTTATGCTGCAAGAATGAACACTCCAGATAAATCTGCGTTATTGAATGACACAAACATAGCAGTAAAAGTTTATGTCTCAAGCTCTGGTCAGGCTGAGGTTTCCACTGAAACCGTTACAAAACAAGCGCTGGCGCCTATTAATCTCAGTCCAAATGAAAGCGCAGTTTCCCCCGGACAAGCATTGTCTAAAACGTTTGGATTAGAAAAAATGAATCTGCAATGGACAAGCGAGGATTTCAACACCAGAAAGCCGGGGACTTTTATGATGAGAACACCTCCTCCAGCCCTTCAAAAACAGACAGTACGACCCAAATCTGCCCGGACAGCAGAACGAGAAAGAAGGAGAATCTTGGCAGAAAAGCTACTCAGTGAGTTATTGTCTGATCTGATTGAACCTCCAGTGCGGTCCTGTTACAACCAAGCCAAAAATGATGCTCAAAAACTAAAAGAAATCAGGATGACAGGATCACCTATTTTGAGTCGTCAAAGTAGTAACAATACCGAAAACAATATAGTGGAAGTTAATATTGATCGAGAGTCTGACGAGGAAATGGATGCGATTAGTTTTACTCCTAACTATGTGACTGGTCCTGGTGTTAGCAGCCCGCTACTCTCACCCAATTCTAACAATATAGCACAAGATAAATTAGAGGAAGATACTGGAAGACCTGCACCTAACTCCAGTTTTTGCGGCTCTACCAATGATATTTCCGCTTCGATTGAAAAAAGAAGTAAGTAATTTTTGTTTAAAAAAATTTGTAATACCAAACCCGCATAGATGTTTTTTTGGGGAGTCCAGAAAAGTCCACTACCCTTAGCACTAAAATTGTAACCCCTTTAGAAAAAATTCGGCCCCCTCCCTACCCTTTCTCTGCAAAGCTCGAAAAGTCCTCTCTTAAATTTCCATATTTTTTACCACTGCTTCTCCCCCAGACCTGTGCACTGCCCCCCGCCCCTTCCCCCGGGGTTTTATTGGGAGGGGCAATTCCAAAATGGGGGGCGCAACTTTTTTGAAACGGGAGAGCAATAAAACGGGTGGCAAGCAGGGAAGAAAGAGGGGAATAGAGAAAAAAAGAAAGAAAAAAATGAACAAAAAAGGCAAAATTTAAGTAAAAATAGGTCTAAACTGGCCTAAAAAGCATTGAAATAGGCTAAAAACTGCAAAATTTTGCGATGTTGGCTTCAGTATAAGTTTAAAATGGCGCCATAATTTTTTGTACGTATTCATTTTTTAGCGGGGGGGGGGGGCCAACAGCCACTAATATTGGAGGGAGGGGGCAATTTCAGACCGTGTACAGGTCTGCTTCTCCAAAATTTGAAATTTGCCCCCCTTTCCCTCCCCTTTACCCACAAAAAATTTTTAGGTACTTTTGTTATCCTTAATTTTATCCAAAAAAGGTGACTTTAACCTTTTTTCCTTCCAAATTTGTATTTTTATACCAGTATACGTAAACAACACACACTATTATTCAATAAAATGGTGTATTATCCTAAAAAATAACAATACTGTTGGTGTAAACGTATTTTGCTTCGGACAAGACCCCCCTAACCCCCCCTCCCTCTAGATTTAATAATTGATTTTTCTTTTCGTGTCGACCTCCCAGATTTTTAAATACCATTTAAGCAGGATACAGACCTCTCTCTAGCTGTGGTGACCACAGGTGTTTTTGGTCAGGTCCGCTAGGGGGGTCCACCCCTTGGTGGAAGGCCAAAATTTTTTAGGGGGGAGGTCCGGACCCCCTCCTAACTTTTTAGGGGGGTCGATCCGGGGTGCGAGATGTAAAATTTGGGGGTCCGATTTTTTAACAAAGTTTTTAAACCAAGTAATTTAAGTGTTTTTGGGTCTAATATTGAATTTTAAATACTAAAACAGCATATTTTAGGCCTAAAACGTGTATTTAAACACTGTTAGGTACTAAAAAAAACGTCTTTTTGACAGAAATAAACAATTATACTTCTAAATTGGTCAGGAGGGGAGGGGGGTCTGTCTCGGACTGCTCTCGAGTTTTAAGGGAGGGGGGGAGGGGGCCCCCTGGATTTTTTCTGGGGGATCCGAAATTTTGACTCTGAGGGGAGGGGGTAAACCCCTCTGTCCGTTCCTCAAAAACACCTATGAATGGTGGTGAGCGCGTTCATCTTTGGGTGGAGTCCGGCCGGAATAAAAACTAACTTGATCTATTTTAAATTACTGATATTATTTATGTTTTATTTCAGCTAATTCCCCCAATCAAACACCAGAGAATCCTGAGAAAATCCTAGAATTATCGTCAACTCCCAATGCGGTGAAGAGTAGAGCAGGCAAAAAAAGATCTAGCAGTTGTAAGCAAAAGAAGTACCGAAGTCCTAATAGAAAATCTCCCAAAAAGCGAGCAATAGAAACATTAAATAAGTCCAAATTTAACGCAGATATTTTTTGTTCGCCTAAACCTCTTCGTGGCTGGAAATACTCACCAAAAAAGAAGACATTAAGATATGAACCCCCGGTATCAGAACAAGTCGCTGAGTTGCCAGTAAAACAGTTAGTACCTCAGAAAAGCTCTACTCCAACTAACCCTTTGAAGCGGTTGATTAATAAGCAACCTGTGGCTTCCAATTTCGATATCAGTCATAATGAGTCCATGGAATGGGAAGATTTAGACTTACTAGCTTCAGTGGCAGATTGCGTCGATCCTCTTCAAGTAATTTTAAACTTATCAACGTAAATCGCGTGGTTATCTTGACTTTTTTAATAATTAAAACAAGTTTGTTATTTTATAGAAAAACTTTGTAAATTGATTTTCAAAATTGCAATATTTGGTGGGCATGGGAAGGTAGTTGAGAAAATTTTATATGTACCCTTTCCAAAAAATCCCAAAACTGCCGATACCCCTCCCCCTTCCCACTTAAAATTTGGGGGCACCCCGGGCATTCCTAAATTTTTTCGAGCATCAGTATTTTAGGAAATACAACCCACCCACACTCAAAAAAATCTTTGAGGCTGCCAACTTACAAACATAACAAATATCAAACATTTTACGTTGATTTTAAAGTCTTATTGAAAATAAAAAAAAACACATTTTTTTAACAAATCTTGTGAAACTGATTTTTGTGAAGATGAAAAAGGCTAAGTTGTCAAAAATCTGGACTTTTATTTCTATTTAAAGAATGAATTTTTAGAGCGTGTTTTTAAATAAACAACTGCCAACGGACATTGTTCAATCTCAAAATTTTACCGATGCAGCTGATGTACCACAAAAATATCAAGTTGATTCGGGTCAACCCTCAGACAATTGTTTGCAGCCGCCTTTGAAACGGAACAAGCGATCTAATCAGCAGCGTAGGCAAGATGCTTTGGAGCATCTGTTTTCAGATAATAAAACGTCGGTATGTGTTGAGTCGTATGATTTACAAAACGCAATTTAAATGTAAAACAACCAAGTTCAAGAAAGACGATATGACTTTTGTGCGGTAGTATTATGTTTTTCGGAAAAATAATATTCTGGTTTAGCTTATTTTCGCTATAATAAAGTTAATTTTTGCAGTTAATTTAAAAATTAATTAAAGGTGCAGTCCTCTAAATGCAAGTTTATTTATTATTGGTTGTTATTTTTACGTTTAAACTGATTTTTAAAAATTCACCAAGATTATAGCCGTCAAAAAACTCAATTTTTTACCAAAAAACAAAACAAAAAGGTTTACATGAAACTAATATGAGTAGAACACAATTTGCACCATTTTGGGAACTTTGATATCAGAAACACAAAAATTAATGCACGTTATCCGGAATCAATTGCTACTGATCACAAAACCGTGCAAAACAACACGGGAGATATGTTTTAAAAATCACCACACTAAAGTTCGTTAAACATAACATTGGTTGGGTTTTTAATCACATTTAGAGGGCGCAAAATAGAAGTGGTGCGATTTTAAAGTCAGCACACGAAAGTTTCTAAAAAAAATAACGTAGTTTGGATTCCAAACCACGTTTAAAGGACTGAACCTTTAAATTGTACAGAAAAAATCACCGGAGAAAAGCACCCCAGTTAAAAAACCAATAAAATATGGCAACTTTAAAATCTTTATTTATGTGGACCAGTGCCACCTAGGCGGTCCTGTGTGGGGAGAGGGGCGATGTAATTGTTACTAAATAAAAACGCTTTTATTTATTATTAAAGTTTATTATTGTTATAAATACTCCAGATATTATCTAAACTTAAGTTAAAATTTATTTTAAATAACATTTTTCTCTATTTTTAAAAATTGAATTTAGTGTAGGGTGAGGCTTTATTTAACCATCTTCTTACTTCTTAGTATTTAGGAAGGTGTTAAACCCAACCAAATCTTAAAAATGATGCTGAACTTCATGGACAATCGGTCTATTTAGTTATTTTTATGATAAAACAACATTGTATTAATTACCTGGTGTTGTATTACAAAGCACAAAATTTAATTTCAAAATTATGTGCTTGATAATACAACTAAAAAAAAGCAACATTACGTGCTTAAATACAACTGAAAGCAAAAGGCACAATCACAATCTTTTTATTTCTTTTAAAATATAGATTTTATGTTTTACAGGTAATTGAATCTTTGTGTAAAGCTTTTATAAAAGACATCGAAAAAGCTTTGTTTATGCACGAATCAAAAAAGAAGCAATTTTTGGAAATCATCTATAATGCTGCTCAAAATGATAATTATGAAAAGGTAAGAATGAGTTTGGTTGAGTACCTAATCATAATCAATAAATTATTTTTTTTAATTTTATTGTTTTAAAATTTATTCCACTGAAATAAAGTCATTTTCATTTAAGTTTGGTCTTTTGATTTATATCTATATTTATTATTCATATTGATTTAAAAACTTGATGCAGTTTTATTTGGTTGTAATTTTTCAGGCATATCCAGAGCTTGTAAATCTTCTTTGCTCAGAACCCTCTCCAAAACCATTAATAAGTCGCTTACTGACTTTATTCATGAGTCCTGCAATGGCACTGAAAATCGGCTGCTATTCCACGTGGAAAAGTTATCACTTGGCATGGGAAAATCTTGTCAAATTTCACGTAAACATACTTTTTGTTATTTTATTTGAGATATAGTAATATCATTTTGCATTGTGTACTTTATTTTTTTTAAAACTATAAATTCTTTTTTATTTATTAATTTGTTGTTTTTAAAGCAATAGATAATGTTCTTGGGAAACGTAGTCGTAAAATAAATTTCAGTACAAGAACGGTAGTAAAAAACATTTTATTATAAAAACAAGCTTTCGGTACATACTGGTACCAAAAATATAATATAACGAAAAATGTGCAACTCCTATATAAAAAAGTACAGAAAAGGTGGCCTTTATAAGGAGCCTCTCCATTTAAATGACACTCTCCATAATAATGGCAAAGTAGTTATTTTAATGCGGGAAAATATGCTGTTCGCCTACGTTATTCGGCACAAATGTGCGCGGATCAATAAAAACATTTTATTTCATTTGCGGGATGCGTGCGCATTTAGTGTAAAGTGACGTAGGCGAACGGCATATTACTTTGAATTAAAAGGCCATTATTATGGAGGGAGGGTGCCATTTAAATGGAGAGGCTCATTATAAAGGCCACCTTTTCTGTGCTTTTTTATATAGGAGTTGCACATTTTTCGTTATATTATATATTTTTGCTGGTACCATCTTCAGGCGATTTCTAAAACAAAACAAGACATTAGTTCAAGATAAAATAATAAGTATAAAACATATCAATAAATAGTTTACACAATTAAAAAAACACATGATAGGAAAAAAATTGGTGATAAGTGACAATTTTTTTATTTAAAATTGATAAAATTTGAAACAAAAAAGATAGGTTAACTGTAATAAAAAAGAACAAGTATAAAACGATAAAAAAAGTACAGGATATGTGAAAAAAAAACAAACGATTTAAACGATTATTTTAAAGAAAAAAAAGAGGGTTGTACACGGGGACGGTTAGGTAAAACAAGAAAAAGGAGGAAAACACAAAATTAATTAAAACCAAGCAAATAATAACAATGGCGCAGATGATTCTTGACTATTAAGATTTGGGTTGAGTATAATATATTGAGTATATATACTGAGTCGTTGTATATTTTAATATACAACGACTCAGCTGTTTTGAGTTGGCCAGGTGCGCAGTTAGCAACAATTTCAAATAAATCCGACGTTAAAGATGAGCCTCGCAATGATTCCTAATAGCGGAAAAAGGTGAATTTTTAACCGGTTTTCCAGTACGATTTGAAGTTCCTAAATGCTCGTGCAGTTGGGTTTTCAAATAGCGATTTGTACACCCAATATATCTAGCTTGGCAGTTACAATTAAATTTGTATACGACATAAAGATTTCGGAATTGTATCTTTAAAACGGAAAAAATTCTGTAGTCCTTTTCCAGGTTTTAAAACAATGAAAACATTAAGTTGTGAATAAAAACGCTTAAAAAAAGCTTTTAAATTACATTGGAGTAAAAAAGAATGTCTTCCGGTAAAACTTATTAAGAAGAATAGTTTAAATTTTGACGCAGTACTAACAGTTTTATTTTTGGCTAAAAATAGTTTTGACATAAACGAGACACAATATTTTCAATTAGTTTGATCGTGTAGCCGTTTTTTCTAAATAAACATTTTAAATTAACAATTTTGTCCAGAAATAGTTTGTAGTCGGAACAAATATTGTACAAACGGTCAAGTAAACACATGATGAAAATGTTTTTGTATTTAGAAGGTATGAAACTGCTAAAGTTTGTAAAAAAGCCTGTAAAAGTTGGTTTTCTGTAAGTATTTGTAGATGTTTTGTGAGTGTTGCGAGCCACTTGTACGTCCAGAAAAGAAAGGCAGTTGTCGTGTTCTTTTTAATTTGTAAAAGCGATTGCATGATGCTTCTTATTTAAATAATCAAGAAATTTATAAAAATATTCTAGTTTTTTAAAACAAAAATATCGTCAATGTATTGACGATAAATTAGAGGACAAAAAGATGATTACGAAAAAACTTACAAAGCACTAAAACAACAAATTCACACAAACACAGTCGCAAATTCGCAAATCACATCAACAACACTCCAATAAACCCAATACTTCAAACAAAAGCACCAACAATAAGCAACAAGGAAGAAAATCGTCCTCGCGGGGTCAGGAGAACCCTTGCTCAACTCAGGGCGGGGAAATCTCCTTTCCTCTACTCCTACCTACACAAAATCAATCCCACACAATACACATCACCAAACTGCCCGCTATGCAAAACAAACACACACAACACAACATCTTTTCACATGCACACATATTAATACAACCTTGGGACCAGAAGACCTTTGGGCAAACCCCGCAGCAATTGCTGATCTCCTCTGGGAGTGGGAAGAGGGGATGAGCAAGGCGAGGAGCGTGCCAGACGGAACAAACCAGGGTTGAACGTAACCCTGGTTGCTGGCAAAGGACACACACGAAAAGACAATGGACATTCTTTTAACCACACAGTTTCTAGCTGTGCAAAAATGTTAGCAAGCGTAATTCCGAGAGGAGAACCCATAAATGAACAAGGGGGTAGGGTAGGGTCCACCCCCCTAGCCTCGAAATTTTAACCCCCCCCCCTAGAATAAATCACAGGGGGGGGGGCTTCCCCAAATTTTCGAATTTTTTACCCCTGAATCCCCTTTAGATTTTGAAATCCGACCCCCGTCCCCTCTTGAGAAAATTTTAAGTACTTTTTTTATACTAAATTTTCTTCCAAAAACGTGAATTTTTAACACAAATTCATGTTTTTACACCCTTTTTATACCTGAATATCGCTTATTCAATAAATTGTAGTATTATCTTATAAAAAAACTATTAAACCTTTAATGGTTTAAAAGTATTTGCTTTGGAAATTGGAACCCCACCTGACACCCCTCTAGATTTCAAAATCTTCCACCCCAGGTCGAACCCCCCTAAAAAGCTGTTTGTTTGTTTGTCATTGCCGGAGAATTAAGTTATGGCCTCGAGGAACCTGACCGCATCCACTGGTCTTTCCCATAGATCTTCTAATTTGAGATTTGTTGGCTTTTGAGGGCATGTAAAATGTGTTTGACGTCGTGGGGTTTGCCACTGCAGTGGGAGCATTCGTTTTTGATGGAGTTGTTGATTCTGGATTTGAAAGAGTTGAGGCGGTGGCAGTGTCCGGATCTAAGTTATGGCAGGAGGGTTCTTGACTTCCTGTGGAGTTGTTGTTCGCTTATGTTAATTGGTGGCGGTTTTCTTTTTAATAGTGCGTTAGGTTGGAGTTGTGAAATATTTTCTTTGACAAAATATGAGTGGATGTTAGATTGGATGGATTTTTCAGTGAGCATGTGATTGAAGAAACTTTTGGCTGTTGGTCCAAATTTTGATTGTAGGGTATGTTTCATCTCTCTTGGTCTATTGTCATTGGCTGTGATTCTGTTAGATGGATGTGTTGGCTGCATGGTTTTGCTAAAAATTGTGTTGAAAGGAGGTTGGTGTGGCTTTCGATTGGAAGCACTTTAGTTTCTTGGTGAAGATGATCGGTTGAGGCCATTTTGTGGCAGCCGGTTGCTATCCTGGGGGCAGTGTTTTGTGTTGCTTGTAGTTTTTGAAAATGAGACTGATAAATTGGGTGACCATATTGGGGCTCCGTAGCTGAGGATTGGGCGACCTATAGCTTTGTATGAGGTGATTATTGTTTCTTTCTGTTGACCCCAGCTGGTGCCAGCCAGGGCTTTGAGGATGTTGTTGCGCCTGGATGCTTTGTTGTTGATGTTGGTGGCATGGTTATTGAATGTTAATTTTGGATCAAAAGTAACACCCAGGATTTTGGGGTTTTTGTTTAGTGGCAAAAGATTGTTGTTTATGGTTACTTTTGGGTGGTAGTTAAATTCTTGTGATAAAGAGGAGAAGATTGTAACTGTTGATTTTTCTGTTGATAGTTTGATGGTTACTTTTGGGTGGTAGTTAAATTCTTGTGATGAAGAGGAGAAGATTGTAACTGTTGACTTTTCTGTTGATAGTTTGAGGCAGTTTTTGTCCAGATATTGATTTAGAATGTTGAGGTAGTTGGTGATATTGCGTTCCATTCCATGACGAGTCAATGACAGAGCTTCTACGCAGCGACTCTACCCAGACCGGAATGGATTCATCCAGGAAGGAAAGGTCAATATCGTTCAAGCTTCTCCGGAGCTGAGAGTTTCCACCCTACACCTGACTTCCTAAAAAGCTAGGGGGTTCGACCTCCCCCTAGAAATCCCTTCCTAGATTTCGAAATGTCATTTACCCGGGGTAAACACCCACCCCTAGCTTTTTGACTGTGTTCATCCATGGAGAACCCATAGCCAAGCCATCGATTTAACGGTAAACGTTGTTGTTAAATAAAAGAGGCGTATTGGTTGTGCAAAATAAGAGCGCATTTTAGGTCAGTTTTTGAAAGTGGACAATTTTGTAAAGCATCATAGTTTGAAATAACCATTTCGACCACTTCGTTTATAGGCACGGCACGGTGAATAATGAGGCTCCGTCAAAAGAAGTCATAAAACCGGTGTTAATAGGAAAGCTTTTGCTGGCATTTTCAGTAAGCAGAAGAGGTTGTTAATCCTGTGTTAGCAGTTTTAAAATGAAAAAAATTAGGATATGTTTATAGATTATGTTTAATTTGGTACTTAACGATATGTTTTACACTTGCAGTAACTTTTTATCGATATGTTTTATACTTGTTATTTTATCTTGAACTAATGTCCTCTTTTGTTTTAAAAATCGCCTGAAGATGGTACCAGTACGTACCTTAAGCTTGCTTTTATAATAAAATGTTTTTTTACTACCGTTCTTGTACTGAAATTTGTTTTTATCAAATAATATTAATGTCCATTTAATACTAGAAGATTATTGTGAAAAATATTGTATGGAGTTGCTCTTTTAACTAATATAAGGTATGATAAAAACTTTACTTCAAGGTAGAATATAAGGTACGTATCCGGTTGTATGTACTTAATGTACTTAAGTTAAAATCCATCAGAGTGACATTAAGGGCATAACCGCTCGCCGTCAGGAAGAAATAAAGAATGAACGTGCGGGAATAAAAATAATTAAAAAATGTTGTCAGAGATGTGTAATAAATTTTTATTAAGTTGCGTCAGGTGTTTTTTACCACGTGATATTTTTTTAAAGAACGAACGAGTGGTTACTTTAACACCTAGCTATTTTCATTCTGATAGAATTTATCTTTAAAACGATAATACTGGACTAGAAAAAAAATTTTATACTGCATGATCTCGCTTACGAAAAAGGTGATTTATATGAAAGGTTTATAAATTTGAACCTCAGTTGCATTATAAAAAACTGTTGCCTAAATGAATACTGATAACGAAACATGGTTGGTTACCTAAAAATTATTCTTAGTAAACTTTTATTTGCAAAATACATCATAGCATTTTGTAAGCTCCACATTTGCATTTTAAATGTATTTTAGTATTTTAACGTTATTAACTGTACAAGTTATGTGCTTGTTTGATCATTCATGCATATGCATAATAACGTAATGCATAGGGAACCTCGAATCAGACGTAAACAAAAAAAAAAAGATTTTTAGAAATCTATAAACCATAACCTTGCGCAAAGCAAGAATATTATTTTTAGTGATAATTTTTTAAACCATAAAAAATTTTATGTTTAGAAATATCACGTTGGTCTTAAAAACTTGGCGGCAACAAGAGCAACAATAAAAAACATTAAAAAACTTGGGAACATGGAATCTTCAGAAGGACTTTTAGAGATTATGAAAGCGGCAGTCGGTTCAGAAGAAGTCCTTTGGGGAACACTTCGCTCTCTTTTTTACTCCGAAAAATCAAGCGATGAGTGGGTTTTGTCTTTTTTAAGTGTTTTATATTTTGTCTTATTTAAGTTAATATCACTAGTTGTAAATTTACATTTATTTAATTTTTACGAACCTGTATTAATTATTTAGCTTTGATGTAATGATGTTTGAGGTGGTGTATGTTTCTGTTGTCTGGCCCAACTGAGTTGTTTGTTTTGCTGTCTTGTATTGCTGTGATTGTTTGTTGTATTGTTAGTGTGATGGGTGTGGATTTTAGTTGTTTGATTGCGCGTGTAATTTTGCGGTATGTTTTGTTTGTTTTGTGAGTTGTGGTTTTGTGTAAATTGTTTGTTGAAATGTTTTGCTATGCTGTATGGGCGAGTGATTGTTTTTTGTGTTGAATGTGATTGCCCTGTTTTTCTCTGAACGTTGTTTTTTTTTTGTTGTTGAGTTGTGCTATTGTGTTGTATAGTTTGTAAAAGTTGTGTTTGTGGGTAAAGTGTTTTGTGATGTGTTGCTGCCAGATGTTTGCTTTATGTTCTGCTATTTGTTTTTGTATTTGTTTGTTTAGTTGTTGTATGTTTAGATGTTTGGAGTCTGCTTGTCTGAGTGCGTTGCGTTGTTGTGTGAGTTGTGTGATATGTTGTGGTAGTGGCCTGTTTGTGTGCTTAATGTGACCTTTGGGAATATGTGCTTTGTCTGCTTGAATTATGAGTTTTGTAAATGCTTTGTTTGCTTGATATTTATTTGCATATTTTTAGTTTATTTGAGTTTTTTATTTTTTTTACATTTTGTATGTTTGTGGTGGTTGAGGAGTGTTTGAATGTTTGTCTTCTATATGTGTGCGGTGAATGCTTGCCAGTTTGCTTTTTTGTAATTTGTGAGATGTTGTTTTGGTGTGTTGTTGTTTTTTTGTGTGCCTGTTTCGTGTTATGAGTATTTTGGTCAGTGGTCTGATTGAGTGCATGTAGTGTTTGCCATGATTGGGTGTTGTTGATGGTTGTTGAGATTGTTGTGATGTATATACGTGTTTGTTTTGAGTTTTGTGATTTTTGTCTAGTTTGTAAGAGTTGCAGATTCTTTGTGTCTAAAGTGTTTTGTGATTCAGTGTTGCTTCCAGATGTTTGCTTTACAGGCCACAATTTGCTTTTTACTAGAGCTGATATTTATTTTGGGAGGACTTCACCATGAATTTTGTCATTATTTATGTTATTTGTGTTTGTGTATATAGAGTTTGTGCCTATGTGTGAGCCTGAGAGTGTGTTTATGACTATTTTTATGCTTTGGACATGTCTGTGCTACGACAACTGTGCTGGTGTGGTGGTTTTGGTTGTGTGTCAAAACCTGCTGCTATGTGAGTGTAAAGTGTTTGTAATGCTGTGTATGTGGAGATTGTTTTTTGAAGCCGTGTGTTGGTATGTTGTGTTTGAGTATGTTGTTTGTGATGTAGTGTGACTAGGATTTATTTTTTTGCAATTTTTTGCAAGTGCGGATATGAGTGAGATGGGCCTGAACTGAATGATTGACTGTTGTTGATGTTTTTGTTTGCTTTTGGAATTGTAATGTAGTTGGAAAGTTTCCAACTGTGTGGTATTGTTTGTGTTTATAATGTTAGTGTAGAGTTGTGTAAGGTATTGTAGTGCTTTGTTGCCTAAATGTTTGAGGTGGTGTATGTTTCTGTTGTCTGGCCCAACTGAGTTGTTTGTTTTGCTGTCTTGTATTGCTGTGATTGTTTGCTGTGCTGTTAGTGTGATGGGTGTGGATTTTAGTTGTTTAATTGCACGTGTG
>JASAMX010015377.1:0-55179 GCA_030248175.1 Microlaimidae sp. YZB2_3
ACTTCGTTCAGTTACGTATTGCTCTAAAGAGTGTGCAAAAAAATTTTCGACTACAGGCATACATCAGCATAGAGTGGGCGGGTTAACCCTCCAAATTCTAGAAATTCCCCACTCAGAAGTAGAGGAGTAAAAGTTAACCCCCCTCCCAATTTTGGAAAAATGAAGAAACAATGTCTTTCAAATGACTTCTAACCATAGGTGGGCAGCCTCTCGGATTTTGGGGGGTATAGGGGGGGGGATTTTTATGACGCGTATAAAAAGACTTATACCCTCATGTGGAACCAAAATAAAATATATAAACATAAAATAAAAACACAGATCAATTTACCTGTATTTCTGTTAAATTTGTAAATCCAAATAATTTCTTCAAAGTTTCCAATACTTTTTCCATTTGTTTGTCCGAAGTTATTTGGTACAATACAAATTTAATTTAACATAAATTTTTTTTTAATTTCTCGTCGTCATGCTTCCAAAATATCAGTACGTCTTTTTAAGAATATTGCTTGGTCATCCAAAACAAAGCCACAACTAAAGATTTGGTTTGATAATTGGATTTTTTCGTTTTGTAGTTTGTTTAGTCGTGGAACGTCCATGGTTTAGTTGGGGAGTGGAGATAAGATGATTCTAGGAAATTTGAACGCCAGCACTTGATCGCCGAGCATTTGACCGCCAGCATTAGAACGCCGCGCACTTGAACGCCGAGCATTAGACCGCCGAGCATTAGACCGCCGCAGTACGCCTTGCTTTCAAAAAGGACGTTAAAACTCCCCGCCAAGGTGGTATAAACTCCCCCCAAAAATAAAAAAAAACTCAATAGAATATAAAAAATGGTTTAACAAATCAATGTTGTTTTAACAATAAACGATTAGTCAAAAATTTATATTTTTCCTTGAAATTAAAAAAAACACTTGGTGAACGGTTAGTTCTTTAATAATTTAAACCTGTTTTTCTTGAGCCTAAGCGAAACCTAAAAATCAAACTAAATTTTTATGATAAAATTATATTTAATGGTGTTTTTTAAGATAACTATTTTTTCCTAAGCCTAAGCAAAACCTAAAAATTAAACAAAAAGCTTATACTTAATAGTTTGTTTTGCAAAGACAAAAAAAACACTAAATTTTTTTAGGTTTGGGGAGTTTATACTGTCGTAGTGCTGTGTTGATGTAATTCTCTGTAGGTGGCGGAAATCAAAAATTAGCATAAAATTTATATGGAATACTGCGGCGGTCTGATGCTCGGGGGTCTAATGCTCGGCGTTCAAGTGCGCGGCGTTCTAATGCTGGCGGTCAAATGCTCGGCGATCAAGTGCTGGCGTTCAAATTTCCGGACACCGATAAGATAAAGATTGAGATATTTTTTCTTTTCCTTCCTTCCACTTCCACATATATATTCCATTTACCGTAAGTCCATGAGAAATTTCACGGACTTTCGTAAGCTTTGAAAGGACAAACATATAACACTCGAGCGGTTTGTTGTAAATTTTTGGCGCTAAGAAGAAATACATTCTGCGGCAGTTTCTAATTTTCGCTTAAAAATTAGCACGCTAAAAAACCATTTTACAAACACGAAAAGTTTGGATCATTGCTCCTCCAAAACAATGAAATTTTGTTTAGGATGACCAAGCAATATTCTTAGAAAGACGTACTGATATTTTGGAAGCGTGACGACGAGAAATTTAAAAAAAAAATTATGTTAAATTAAATTTGTACCAAATAACTTCGGACAAACAAATGGAAAAAGTATTGGAACTTTGAAGAAATTATTTGGATTTACAAACTCAACAGAAATACAGGTAAATTAATCTGTGTTTTTATTTTATGTTTATATATTTTATTTTGGTACCACATGAGGGTATAAGTCTTTTTATACGCGTCATAAAAATCGGTTTGATAAAATATCATCACTTGATAAAAAGTGGTAAGAATCATGTTTCTAGGTCAATTCAAACTGGGAAATTTTGATTTTGATTTTTTAAAATCATAAAACAAATAGGTGCAAGTCCCATACGTGTACGGTGTCCAGAAATTCGATCGCCAGAACTTGATCGCCGAGCGTTTGACCGCCAGCATTTAATCGACGCGCACTTGATCGCCGAGCATTAGACCGCCAAGCAGTTGATCGCCGCAGGATTGCGAATGAATTTTATGCAAATTTTTTGTTTCCTTTCAACTCCAGCGAAACTAACACAGCACCACCAAAAATATATAATATACCGAAAAATGTGCAACTCATATATAAAAAAGTGCGGAAACGTAGGCCATTATAATGAGCCTATCCATTTAAATGACACTCTCCACTATAATGGCATAGTAGCCATTTTAATTCGGCGAGTTAAAATGGAGAGGAAGCTATTATAATAGCCATTTATTGACTTAATTTCACTTCATATATACTCACAACTCTAATACTGTCCGGGCCGCACGAGTTTTCCCGTGTTGGTTTAATACTGTCCAACACGCAGAAACTCGTTCGGCCCGGACAGTATTAGACTTGTGTTGTGAGTATATATGAAGTGAAATTAAGTCAATAAATGGCTATTATAATAGCTTCCTCTCCATTTTAACTCGCCGAATTAAAATGACTACTATGCCATTATAGTGGAGAGTGTCATTTAAATGAAGAGGCTCATTATAATGGCCTACGTTTCCGCACTTTTTTATATAGGAGTTGCACATTTTTCGGTATATTATATATTTTTGGCACCACGACTGAATATAAACGCGCCAAAACTATTGTGAACTCCTCGCAATTACGTTAATGTGTGTGCATCATTTTTATCGTAAAATTTTGCTTGTGACAAAAAATATTTTCAAGAACACATTGTTAAATAAGAATTTATCATAATAAAGTTTAGCTGGTTTTAAGGTTTCGCTTAGGCAAGCTTAGGAAAAACTAAAGTTTTAGTCTTTATTAAAAAAAAACTATTCATTAAATATTAATTTATCATGGTTTTTAGGTTTTGCTTATGTTTAGGAATAACAACGGTTGTTTTTAATTAACAAACCATTAAAATTTCATTTATCATGAAAATTTTTTTGGTTTGATTTTCAGGTTTTGCTTAGGCTCAGGAATAAGTTTCTTCTAGTCATTAAATAACAAACCATTAATTTTGTTTTCGATTTTAGGTTTCGCTTAGGCTTAGAAAAATTTAGATCTTTAATTCATCATTTAAACAAGGTAATGTTTTTTAAATATTTTATTTAATTTTTTAAAATTATATTTGGTGAAGTTTTTATTATTTTGGTGGGGAGTTTATACTACTTTGGTGGCAAGTTTTAACGTCTGCTTTAACACCAACTGCGGCAATCAAACACTCGGCGGTCATATACTCGGCGATCAAGTGGCGATTAAGTGCTGGCGTTCAAATTTCCTAGAATCACGTGTACCAATTAGGCCTGCTTCATATTTATGACAAAACGGCCTTTGGACAAAGTCCAAAGGACAATTTTATAAAAGTCAAAACGTCCTTTGGACAAGCCAAAACGTCCTTTGGACTTTTTCCTTTGGACGAAGTATGAACGCTACTTAGAATTTGTCCTTTGGACAAAGTCCAAAGGACAAAATCCAAAGGGAAAATTCCAACGGACAAAAGTATGATAACGTTGTTCTTTGGATTTTGTCCTTTGGACTTTTCCCTTTGAACTTTTCTCTTTTGTTCTTTGTTCTTTGGATTTTGTCCTTTGGACAAAGTCCAAAGAACAAAAGTCCGTTGGACTTTGTCCAAAGGACGTTTTGTCATAAGTATGAACCGACCTTTATCAATTTGACCGATCGAAAAATAAAATACGCATATAAAACATTTTCATACCCTAATCAGACTCGTAGACATCATTTTTGAGATTATTTTTTACGATTAAAGTCTTCCGTAAAAAGTTATGAGCCCATTAAGGTAGAACACCACAGTTATGATGATTTCTACTAAAAGTTAGATATCAACTTAGATATTAATTTTTGTCTGAGAAAAGTATAGTGCGATCGAAAGCTCAGATTATGATGTATCCAACGGTAATAGTTTCATCGTTAACCGAATGTTCTATTTCGAGATATAGTTTGATGAATTTAAAGCTCAAAATCAGTTTTTGGCCATTTAAAAAATTTGATTAGCTCAGTTTTTCCTGCAATTTTAGAAAAAGTTAACGAAAAATAAGGGGCAACTTTTATATGTGGTTTGTAGTAAAACGTAATTCAAAATTTTAAGAAAATTAAAAAAATCGATGTTTTTAAAAGAAAAATCAAATTAAAAAAATCCTGAATTAGTTTTTTAATCAAATAGAATTCAGAGTATTGATTAGACTTGCAGACCTGTGCACTGCCCCCTCGGGGTTTTATTTGGGGGGGCAATTCCAAAACGAGGGGTGGCACGGGGGGGAACTTTTTTGAAATAGGGACGGCAATAAAACGAGGGGGCTAGCTGGGGGAAAAGAAAAAAAAGAAAAAAAGGAAAAAGAGAAAAAAGAAGGGAAAAAGGAAAAAAAAGCAAAAATAAGGTAAAACTGGTCTAAAATGGCTTAAAATACATTGAAAAAGGCTAAAAACTGCAAAAATTTGCAATGATGGCGTCATCATAGGTCAAAAATGGTGTCACAATTTTAGGATACTTTTTCATTTTTTGGCGGAGGAAACAAATCCTATAAAACGAGGGGGGCATTTCCAGACTGTGCACAGGTCTGGACTTGTGTCTAACTATTTCCAAACTTTCATTAAAATCCGAGCGAATCAAATTTTTTAATTTTTTTTTGATTTGACGCCGAGAAACTACAACGTTTAAACGTATTTTTTACGAAAGAGATTTCATCAGATGGGCCAGTAGCAGAGTGATTAGAGTGTCGGACTTCGATCCTCGGACCCGTAGGTTCGAGTCTCCCGCAGGCAATATTTTTAGCGTCGAAAAAATTTTTTTAATTTTTAACTTTTTAATTAAAACAAGTGTTTTTTTATTCTAGATACGCTAAATGAAAAATAAAAAAATAGAATATTTTGGTAATATTATAAGGTATTTTTGACATGTATTTTATTGGTGTCATTTAATGATTGTGGACGATAACAATTTTTTAAGAAAAATGAAGGTAAAAAATTGAATGAGCAGGTCAAATTACGCTATTAAAAATTAATTAGAAAAGATCTGCCGTCAAAATCTAAGTGTGTGTGTGTGGTGTTCTACCTTAAGCCATAAAATTGCCTATTTTTTGTATGTACAATTTATGTTGTTAAGGAAAAATTTTTATTTAGCTTTTAAATAACTTAAAAATATATTTTTCGGATTGCCCAGGGTCTGACAGCTCTGAATATAGTTCAAAATTTTTTCTAGTGAAAACTATTTTTGTATGACAACCAGTTAAAGATGTGCTAAATTTCAATTTAAAAATAATGAAAATTCGTCAAAAACACATAATCAAATAAAAACATGTCAAAATACAATTAGGTTGATTTTTAGGTTTTGCTTAGGCTTAGGATAACTAATAATAGCAAAAAATAAGCTTAAATTAGCTTTTAAATCCAAATAAAAAATTGTTGTCCATGTTTTAGGGTGGTCCATGTGATCAACGAAGTTTTAAATTTTTTAGATATTTTTAGATTTTTCGAACTTTAAGCAATGTAAAAATATAATTTTTAATTTATTTTGTTGCTTAAAAATTTTTTTTCTTAACAACATAAATTGTACATACCAAAAATAGGCAATTGTTTGGCTTAAATGGGCTTATAAATTTTTACCGAAGACTTAAATCGAAAAAAATAACCTCAAAATTGAGGTCTACGAGTCCTATTTGGCATATAAAGATGATTCACGTGCGTATTTTACTTTTCTATCGGTCAAATTGATAATTGGTACACGTATGGGACTTGTACCAACAACTATTTAAGGAAATAAATGGTTTTTTAGCCCAAAAATGGCCTTTTTTGGAAGGCAAATTTTATTTTGTTGTGCCCAGAAAAATTTTTAATATGAATATTAATATAATTGGCATAAATATTTTTTTTAATTTCCAAGAGTCTGGCGGATCAAAATATTCGTTTACTTTTTTTCTGGTTCTTACTAATTTAGTATGGCAACGCAAACATGTGCACGGTCTGGAAATCTCCCCCGCTTTATTGGATGATTTGCCCCCCTCCCCCTCATTTTATTGCCCCCCCCACCGCCCAAAAATGAAAAAGTACCTCAAAATTATGGCGCCATCATCGCGAAATTTTTGCAGTTTTTAGCCTATTTCAATGCATTTTAAGCCATTTTAGACCTATTTTAACTTTAATTTCGCTTGTTTTGTCCCTTTTTTTCTTTGTCCCCTTCTTTCCTCCGTTTTATTGCCCCCCCCCGTTTCAAACAAGTTGCCCCCCGTGCCCATGGACCTACCTAGCATAACAAAAATTGGGTCGGCGGTCCCACCACGAAACAAAGTTCTTCTCAAATTAAATGCATTTTTTCGTATTATTTTTTAAACTGGAAATACTATATACAAATAAAACATCTACTTGAAAAATTTTCGTGGTCTTTTTGTATTTAACTAAGCATCACAAAATGTTTGTTTTTTCTGAATAACCTAAAAAATTTACATACGAGAAACCTTAGTTACGCTTAATATAGCTCTAAATAATGGTTAAAAATTTACAAAAATATTCGAATTCGTTTTAATATAGTTGTTTAATCTCCGGTTTCCGAAAAAATTTGGTAAAAATCATTGGTTTCATAACGAAATCTGATTTCGCGGCGGGACCGCGGACCCAAATTTTTGTAATGCTAGGTAGGTCCATAGGTGGGCAGCCTCCCGTATTTTTTTTTTTTGGGGGGGTTATGGTATACCCGACCGTCAAAATTTGGGGTGGGGTGTCCCGAAAATTTTTTTTGGGGTATACCTCAAATCCCAATTTTCAGCGTTTTTAGTACTGGGACCCCCCAAATTTTAGGGGGGGTGGTGTCCGCGGTACCCCCAAATTTTAGGTGGGGGGAGTGTCGGCTATAATCGGGATTTCGGGGGGTATAACCCCCCTGTCCACCTATGCCCGTGCCCCCCGTTTTGGAATTCCCCCTCCCAATATAACCCCAGGGAGCCGTGCATAGGTCTGCAGTAGCACCGCTGCCTTGATACAGCAGCGAAAACAATTTTTTTTTGGGAGAAGGTCTAAGTGTCAGAAGTTTTCCTAATTTTGTGGAAAGTAGATTAACCCGTTTTATACCATCCTGCTGTGTTAATGTCTGAACCATAGGTGAGAAAAGATGAATGGATGAATTATTGCTGGAAGGTATCATCAAAATGTTCAGCCACCGCGACTGGATCTCGCCATAAGTCTCTGTTGATAAGGCTGGTAGGTGAACTCCTGCAATTAAATAGATGGGTGACATCGTGCGGTTTTCCATTGCAGTAAGCACATTGATTTGGCACCAAGTTTTTGATTTGTGGGAGTTCAGCAGTTGACAGTGGCCGGAGCGTAGCTGGGCCAGTACGCATCTTGCTTTCATGGGTAGTTGTTGTTCATCACGGTTAATTTTTGGAGGTTCATTTCCAAAAAGTGGGTTGGGTGTGAGTTTTATAATAACTTCTTTTGCCAGATAGTTGTGTATGTTCATTGAACAATCTTCACGTACAGAATTGTCGAAAAATGCCATTTTTGGGGAGTCATAACTCCTGAACCACTGGAGATATTTTGTTGAAAAAATTTTTGTTGTATATTAGGGGCAGGGGTTTTCAAAAAATTATCAAAATCGAAGACGAAAAGTTTGACTTCGCACCGCACCTTTAAGTAAAGTAAAAGTATAACTTATTTTTTTAAGTAAAGAGTAAAAGTATAATAAAAGTAATTTTAAAACGGCATAAAATTCCGGTTTTCGGAGATCCAGATCTTCTTTTCATAGTTTTTAGCTAATTTTATGCCTAAACTTTTATTTTTAATACATTTTTTGGTCTAAATTAATGGTTTTTAGCGTGTTATTAGCTTAAAAATTTTTTTCTGCTACTCATTTTACAACAAACCTATAGGGAAAGAAAGTATTTGCAGAAAAAAATCCGAGTAAGAGTAAAAATAAATAAAATTTCAAAAGTCAAATAAGAGTAAAAATAAGTGAAATTTAAAAGTCGAGTAAAAGTAATCAAAATCAGTTACTTTTATTAGTTTAAGTAAAAGTAACTTTTTTTGTTTGGACAACCTATATGTACTTAATAAGACAAAATGTAAATTTACTAAACCAAAAGATTCAACTGTGTTTCACCCTCTTTCATCTCAAGCCTTGTTTCGAACTCGTTGTATACTGGGTTCTGATGTTCCTACCCTCTAATCTAATATCGTGCTTCGGAACTCTGGCCATTTAGAAGCTCCGTTTTAAGATTTTTGTTTGACAAAATTTTTTTTTGGCATTACGCTTTAATTATTCATAAAAATAGTACAAAAATAGGGCGGAGCTCCGAAGTTCCGGTGGTTGCTCCGGAAAACATCACTAATATTGGCCAGAAACGGCTAGCTGAAAAATGCAAATGGCAAGTAAAACACAGCCAGGGCTATCATGTTATAAATTTGTCTAGGACAAAGCTGAATAATATTTAGTTTAAGAAATAATCAAATTTTAATCATAGGTAATAAAATTTTTACTCAGTTTAAACTTAGTCATGCAGGTTTTTGGAATCTTTTTTTATAATTTAGTTAGAATTTTTAATCTGCAGCTCGAAGCAACATTCAGTAATGAAGATTTATATTCACGCTATATAAATACAGACAAAAATTTAAAAAAATATCGCTTGTTCAAAAGCACCACTATAATTATATAATTAAACATAAATAGACTGATAAAACATGCTCATAAAACTTCGTGTATACTATAGTCTGTACAAAAATGATGTACACTATAAAAAAACCTTATTCAGAACTAGTCTATACATCGGCCTTACCATTAGCGAGGTATGCTCACCTAAATTTTTTTAGTCAAAATCATTTACAAAGACTTTAAAACTGTTAAAGATGCACTTCGCGTCTAACATCCCACTAATTTAGGGGTGAAGAATTTTTTTTATCGTAACATATTGCAACTTGCAAGCACTCTTTCATATCTGTTTGCAAAGTAGCAGACCTGAACACGGTCTGGCGATGCCCCGCCCCCTTCCGAATATAAGCGGCTGTGTTGGCTTCCACCGTTTTATTGGCCCCCTCCCAAAAATGTAAAAGTACCCAGAAAGTATGAGACCATTTTTCAGCTACTATGACGCCATCATCACAAATTTTTTGCAGTTTTTAGTCTATTTCAATGCATTTTAAGCCATTTTAGATATATTTTTACTTGAATTTTGCTTTTTTGTCATTCTTGTTTTTTTCCCCTGCTTGCCCCCCATAAAACCCCGGAGGGGGGGGGGAGGTGAGTGCACAGGTCTGAAGTGGCAGACTATTTTTTATAAAAGTACCTATATTATTAATTATAACACGTTGAAGTTATATTGTTAGCAAGTTCACTTTTGTTTTCAAGTATTGAAAAAATTACAACAAAAAAAGTCCACCACATTTCTTAACTTCTGTTCGCTTTTTTTAAAATAGTTGTTGGAAGGGATTAAAATAACATTCCTGAAACATTCCTGAAATATTAAAAAAAACGTAGGCGTAAAGTTGTAGACTCTTGTCTTTTGTTGTTTGAAGGTTGTTTGGAAGGGGGTTGTGTTCACCCAAAAATGCTGCTTGGGAGGGGGCTGTGTTTACCCAAAAATTATCTTAAACCTAGGTATAGGAAAAATTTCCAAAAATTTGAGGCTACAACTAAAAACAAGATTTCTGTTGATGTACGACAAAGTAAATGTTCAGCCGCCTATGAATGGAGTGGAGAATGGAAAATTTTCCGATTATATCCATAAAACAAAAAAGGCTGTCCATCTATAAATCTACACTCATAAATAAATAATTCCGTGTATAAAACAGAATATATCACAAAGTAACGAAACGCGGACAACTATCCAATCAAATCTAGTTCACGATTGTTATTGGTTCGTCATCGAACAAATCAGGACTCATCTCACCAGAATTTAGATCATTGTTTTGGCGCACAGAATTTAAGGATGGCCGTGCATATTTTGAAATCGAAGAGTTGTGTGACCCCAAAGGTGGGCGCGTGTATTTTAACAACCCTTTTGATTTTTCTCTGCAGATAATATTGTGTGTTTCTGCTTTCCTCTTCTTGCGCTCTGCACTTTCTTCCAATTGTTCAATCTAAATTGCTATTAAGTTTTTATGATAAAAATGGATGCGCAAAACGCACAAACAGCAATTTTTAATTCCACAAACCAAAAGCAGGCTAACGAAATATAAAAAAACTACAATATCATGACGTATTCTTCACTTAATAACTGTTTTGCAGAATGTCGTGATGGTTTGTTTTCTTGTTTTTTAGAAAATAACCTAATTCTATGCTATATGTATTGTTTATATATTGTTAATTCCATTTCTTTGCAATATTTTGTTCATTTCGTCGCCTCTCAGTTACAATGAGACAAGTGCAAAAAACATACTTTTGAGACATGGCCATTTTAAGGTTTCAAAGACTCCACCTCAATTAGGTTTTTAATTATAAAGTTTGAAATTAAAACGAATAAAAGGGTATACAAAATGTTTCTTTTTGTATTATTAAAACTATAAGTAGCTTAAATTATTTGCTTTTATAAATGTGACTCTTTTTGTTAAAGAGGACAGTAGCTTTTTTTGATTTTTTATCATTATTTTGACTGATTTCAGTAAAATGTAAAATCAAACTCATGACGTATTCTTTACTTAATAACTGTTTTGCAGAATGTCGTGGGTGATGGTTTGTTTTCTTGTTTTTTAGAAAATATCATTTTACTCCGGTATTAATTAAAAAATACTGCTAAAAATCTAAAACTAGAGCGCTCATAACCTAATCCTATGCTATATGTATTGTTTATATATTGTTAATCCCATTTCTTTGCAATATTTTGTTCATTTCGTCGTCTCTCGGTTACAATGAGACAAGTGCAAAAAACATACTTTTGAGACATGGCTATTTTAAGGTTTCAAAGACTCCACCTCAATTAGGTTTTTAATTATACGGTTTGAAATTAAAACGAATAAAAGGGTATACACAATGTTCCTTTTTGTATTATTAAAACTATTAGTAGCTTAAATTATTTGCTTTTATAAATGTGACTCTTTTTGTTAAAAGAGGACAGTAGCTTTTTTTGATTTTTTATCATTATTTTGACTGATTTCAGTATAATGTAAAATCAAACTTTAGCTACAAGCATGTGGATGCAGTTAAACACAAGTCAAGCAAGCAAAAATTAGAATATAAACAAATTACAAAAATAGTCTTTATTATAGGGTAGTGCATTTAATTTCGGCACTTTTCCCAATTGGGCATTTTTGATTTTGGACTATATCTTTGGTAATCCTGGACGGAATACGACGTTTGATAGCTCAAATGAGAGCTAATTATATGTAGATGACAGTCGTGAGCTTTTTATTTGTTATGTTATGATATTTTCATGTGAAATTATGTGATTTATAAAAAATAAATTTGTTACTCGTTTTTAGTACATGGGCATTTCATGATTACGCAATAAATTGGTTTAAAAATTAAACTGTCCTGGTAAAATTTAGTCTATTTTCCGAATTTTTAGTCCCCGTGGTTCTACGTTCCGTCTGTGGTGAGCAATCGTTATAAAATAAAATAGTGTAATTTCGGCACTCATATGCTGTAGGTAAAAACGGATTGAATTAAGTGGTCGGGTGTTAAATTGTAGTTGTAAATAGTTAAAAGACAACGTTGAAATGTGTAGGGGTCATAGCACTGCACTTAAGCTCGATTAAGAGGGTCCTTTTAAAAAGTGCCGAAATTAAATGCACTTTTTTTCCCAAATTTTGTTCATTTTGATACCATTTGGCATTTTAGCTATAACTTTTTGCCAGTTACATGTTAAACAATAAGTAGAAGCTTAAATTAAAGAAAACTGTCTGAAGATAATGATAGGCTTTTAAATTTTTGAAAATGATGATTTTTTTACTGAGAAACAATCGATTGTTTGTAAAGTGCCGAAATTAAATGCACATATTTAATTTTGGCAATTTTCCATTTTTTTAAAAACTGATTTAATTAAGTAAAAAAAAAATACTTTCGTACAATGAAACTTTTGTGACGCAACGCAGTATTGTGAAAGCTTCAAAATGAGCTATCAAACATGAAAATCGGGCCATACAGTAAAAAGTTATATCGGAAAAACAAAAAAGTGCCGAAATTAAATGCACTACCCTATTTACGTACAATTATACTAACATTGTAATATTCAAGTAAACAATTAACACAAAAATTTAAATGTAATCTACCCAAACTTCTTTTAATAATGATATTTTTTAAAAAATGCTCAAAACAGAGGATTAATAAAAACAGAGGATTATTAACGTGAAAAACCTCCGCCAATATACCTCTGAAACTTTTTCCTAAGCCTGAGCCCACGTTTTCCCATTGTAAGCAAAACCTAAAAACCAAACTAAACTTTCACCACGCAGTTATTTGAAAAAGTTTAGCTTGATTTCTAGCTTTTTCGTAGGCTTAGAAAATTGCTGCGAAGTAAATTTGCAGAGGTATTTTTTGTTAGCCAATTAATGATCTGTCAGAATAAAATGCTCCAAAATGGCATTATTTGCACTAATTTTGCAACTGCTTGACTTGAATGACTGCCCAACGTCTTTTGCAAGACTTAGGGTGCGGTCAGAGGACAGCACTACAAATAGATTTTGACTGTTGTCTGTCCACTGCAATGTCCGCGTACAGAGAAATCCAATTTCGGTGCAGCAGGCTGGCCTGGCACTATAGGTGTTTTTCAAAATGGGTTCTAGGTCGCCCTTGACTGTAGCCTGCCAGATTTAAGGATGCTTCCTGGGCATCGTTTTCATGAATGACTTTTTTTTTGAAGGGGGGGAGGGGGTTCAAAAAGAGACATACTCTGTGCTAGAAGGTTCCTAAACTAAGCATAGAAACATTTCACACAATAATTGTTTCTTCTGCCTTGGTAGAACTGAAATAGTGCATAAGAAGCAACAATACAGAAACTAATGCATGTACTTAGAAAAAACAAAAACAACGTATGAATTTAATAAAGCAAAAATAATGTAATTTAGTAAAAAAAATATACAAAGTATTAGTAGTTAAGCTATTATTTGTTTCTGATTTAGGTGGTTGTGATTGATTAGGGATGTGCCCATAGGTGGGTAGCCTCTTGGATTTTGGCGGTATACCCTAACCCCAAAATTTGGAGGAAAAGGGTGTCCCAAAGTTTTTTTGGGGTATCTATAAATACCCCATCTTTAGTGTTTTTAGTACAGGGACTTCCCTGAATTTACATCAAATTTTAGAGGTGGGGAATGTCCGAGGGGGGGGGGTTAAACCCCTCTTCTCAGTATTTGGAGAGGGGAGGGTCAAACCCTCAGCCCCCCCATGCCCATGTATGTTCTGAACCTTAGTACCATGAATTCAAAGAACAATTTCAACACGCTGTTCTGAAACTGAAGTGTTTTTAGCTCCAGCTGCATCTAAAATAGTGCAAAAAACATTAATACAATTTATTGCAAGTAATGTAAATGAAACAAAGTGCAATGCATGCAGGGTAAATAAGCAAAATTAAATTTAGTAAAAAATAGTTGTCAGACAATCAACAGTTCCTAATTTAGCTTTTCTGATACTCCGCCAACGCTTATTTCTGTTTTGTCAAGTTATGGTAATAATGGATGTTTGCTTTTGTAATTTATTTACATGGTAAATAAGAAATTATTTGTACTTAAAAGGGCATGTTTTGGTTTGAGTTCTTTTCTTAGATCAGTATGAGCAGAAGAGATATGGTTGCATTGCGTCGCTTACCTGGTAAAAATTTTGCATGGTCTGAAAATCCGTGGCGTAGCCAGGATTTCATTTGGGGGCGGTCTGGGGGGAGAAAAAGTGCCACAAAAGCGGCGCGCAGCGCCGGCGCCTGCGCTGCATAGCGGCGCCAGCCAACGCGAAGCGTCGGGCGGGGGGTCTGCGTCTGGGGGGTGTCCCCCCAGCCGGCGGAGGCGAAATTTTTTTAAAATATGCACTAAAAACTGCTTAAAAATCGTCCCCTGGTGTTTGCGTGAACATACATTTTACTTTTGTTTTTTACCTAATTTCTGCACAATTATGTCTGATCTTCAAAATTATCAGGCAATGAAATTGTATATAACACAGACAACTATCTATTTTCTGATGTCTTTAAATTTTGCAAATAAGTATGATGTAAGTTATCATAACAAAAAATATTACTGATAATATTAATTTTACTGTATATATATAAATCTGACCTTCCTGCATAGTGGCAAAATTTTTATATTCATTAATTTCTGATTTTATAATGCACTAAGATTTGTATTAAATTTTTATAACTCAATATTTGAAAAGTAAAAAAAATCTATAGAAACTGCCACGCTTTACCATGAGGGGAGGTGGAAAGGCGGACAGCCCTACAAGTATAAAAACCGTTGTTAAGGGGTTTAAAACAGCCATTATCAAAACTACATATCTTATAATATATGAGTTTTAACATCTATATTGTATTGTTATTCAATATCTGAGGCAAAGGCACATGCCTTGGCTATGTATTGAATGGTACAATCCATCAAAATTAAAAAAAACTAACAAAATGATTAATGAACACTTTCCGCGAAGCAGGAAAAAATTCAGTTTTTTGGGTATTTTTATGCTTTTGGAACGCATCAGAAATGTTTCTGAATTTATATTTAAAGAAAAAAATTTTTCTCCCAAAATTCAAAAAAATGTAAATGAAAAAATTCAGCTTTGCCAGATTTGGGGGGCAGCGGCTCCCCCCCCCGCCTACGCCACTTCTGAAAATGCCTGTTGTCCTTTGCCAGTAACCAGGGTTTTGTTCAACCCTGGTTGTTGTTGTTCATAGCCGGGGCCGGGGCTTCAGGTTATCCACTGGTCTTTTCCAAAAATCTTCTGTTTTGAGTGTCGTTGGATGTTGAGGGCATATGAAAAAGTGTTTTACGTCATGCGGTTTTTTCCTGCAGTGGGGGCATTCATTTTTAATGGAGTTGTTGATTTTGGATTTGAATGAGTGGAGGCGGTGGCAATGTCTGGATCTGAGTTGTGCCAGGAAGGTTCTTGACTTCCTGGGGAGCTGTTGCTTGCTTGTGTTGATTGGTGGTGGTTTTCTTTTTAGTCCTACATTAGGTTGGAGTTGCAAAATCTTTTCTTTGAGAAAATATGGGTGAATGTTTGATTGTATGGTTTTTTCTGTAAGCATGTGTTTGTAGAAACTTTTGGCTGTTGGTCCAAGCTTTGATTGGAGGGTATGCTTCATCTCTCTTGATCTATGGTCATTGGCTGTGATTCTGTTAGATGGATGGGTTGGTAGCATGGTTTTTGCTAAAAATTGTGTGGAAAGAAGGTTGGCTTGCTGGCTTGGCAGGATGGCTGCCGCTTAGCAGGAAAAAATGGATGCAGTCAGGCACAAAGTGGGAACCTTGTGCTCTGGAAATATTGAACGGTATTGGCTTTTCCTTCCTGGATGAATCCATTCCAGTCCGCGTAGAGTCGCTGCATAGAAGCTCTGTTGTTGACTCTTTCAACCCCAGACCTGTGCACGGTCTGGAAATGCCCCCCCCCCCCGTTTTATTGGAGGATTCGCCCCCCCGTTTTATTGCCCCCCCCCCGCCAAAAAATGAAAAAGTACCCTAAAATTATGATGCCATTTTTGACCTATGATGACGCCATCATCGCAAATTTTTTGCAGTTTTTAGCCTATTTTAATGTATTTTAAGCCATTTTAGACCTATTTTTACCTTATTTTCACTTTTTTTGTCCTTTTTTCCCCTTTTTTCTCTCTTTTTTTCTTTCCCCCCTGCTTGCCTCCCGTTTTATTGCCCCCCCACATTTCAAAAAAGTTGCCCCCCCCTGTGCCCCCCATTTTGGAATTGCCCCCCCATTTTAACCCCGGGGGGGGGGGGGGCAGTGCACAGGTCTGCAACCCTGGTTGGTTCCATCTGGCACGCTCCTTGCCTTGCTCACCTCTTCTTCCCCAACTTGGAGGAGATCAGCAACCGCTGCAGGGTTCCCCCAAAGGTCCTCTGGTCCCAAGGTCGTATTAATGTGTGTACCCCCGCCCTGTGTTGGGCGAGGGTTCTCCTGCCGCAAGGAAGATTTTCTTCCTTGCTGCATATTGCTGGTGCTTTTGTTTGAAGTATTGGGTTTATTGGAGTGTTGTTGATGTGGTTTGTTTGTGTGGATTTGTTGTTTTAGTGCTTTGTAAGTTTTGTTGTGTATATCTGTTGGAATGTTTGTTGTGTTAAGTAGTTGAGTGGATTGTTTGTGTACATGGCTGCCAATGTTGCTTGTTTTGCATGGGGTTGAATGTGTGTTGCTATTGGGAGGATTTTAGCCTGTGTGCATGTGTGTGTGTTTGTGTCTGTGGTGTGCCCTGTTGAGACCTTAAGAGCAGTGTTTTGTATTGTTTGCAGTTTGTTAATTTGTGTGTTTGATGTTGTGGGGCCCCAGACTGTGCTGGCATACTTGATCTTGGTTGAGTGATTGCCTTGTATGTGTGAGTAAGTGTTTCTTTTGGTTTACCCCATGATGTTGCTGTGAGTGCATTAATGATTTTGAGTGTTTTGTGTGCTTTGCTGTGTGTATTTGCGATGTGTGTGTTTAATGTAAGCTTAGGGTCATAGATGAACATGGTGAAAAAAGCTAGGGGGGTGTTCACCCTGGGTAAATGACATTCCTAGGGGGGTCGAACCCCCTAGCTTTCTAGGGGGGCTTGACTGGGGTGGAAGACTTTAAAACCTGGAGGGGGGTCAGGTGGGGTCCAATTTCTAAAAAAAAAAACTTTTAAACCATTAAATGTTTAATAATAGTTTTTTTATAAGATAATACAACATTTTATTAAATAAAAAGCGATATTTAGGTATAAAAGGGTGTAAAAATATGAATTTGTGTTAAAAATTCACGTTTTTAGAAGAAAATTTATTATAAAAAAGTACTTAAAATTTCCTTGAGAGGGAAGGAGGGGGGTTAGATTTCAAAATCTAAAGTGGGGTCAGGGGTAAAAAATTTGAAATTTGGGGGAAGAGAGAGGGCCTCCCTGAATTTTTTTCTAGGGGGGCCCAAATTTTTGAGGCTTGGGGAGGGTGGACCCCACCCTACTCCCCCTTGTTCATCTATGCTTGGGGTCAAAAGTGAGCCCCAAGATTTTTGGGTTTTAGTTGTGATGAGTGTTGTGTTGTTTATTTGTAGTGATAGTTGTGTGTTGTACTCTGCAGAGTCTGGTGTGCATGTGAATAGTGTGGATGTTGTTTTGCTTGCATTTAGTGTGAGTCGGTTGTTGTGTGTCCATGTTTGTATTGTGTGTAAGTATGGTTGTATTTGTTGTTGTGTTATGTGGTGGTTTGGGTGTGATGCATATATTGTGATGTCATCTGCATATGTTATAGTGTGTACATTTGGTGGTGGTGCTGGAATGTCTGCAGTGTAGATGCTAAATAGTGTGGGTGATAGACAGGAGGCTTGTGGGACTTCTGTTTTTATGAGTTTTTGTTTTGATTTGTGATTGTCGTATGTGGTGTATGCTTTGCGGCCTTTGATGTAGTTGTTTATAAATTTTAAGATTGTTGTTGGTACTTGTGTTTGTGCGAGTTTGTGTATGAGTATGTGGTGATTGACAGAGTTGAAAGCTTTGTACATGTCCAGGCTATGACAACTGTGTGGTGTGGTGGTTTTGGTTTGTTAAAACCTGCTGCTATGTGAGTGTAAAGTGTTTGTAATGCTGTGTATGTGGAGTGCTGTTTTTTGAAACCGTGTTGGTATGTTGTGTTTGGTATGTTGCTTGTGATGTATTGGGAGTATGATGTTTTTGCAACTTTTTGTGAGTGCAGATATTAGTGAGATGGGCCTGAATGATTGGCTGTGGTTGATGTTTTTGTTTGGTTTTGGAATCGGAATGTAGTTGGAGAGTTTCCAACTGTGTGGTATTGTGTTTGTGTTTATAATATTAGTGTGGAGTTGTGTGAGGTATTGTAGTGCTTTGTTGGCTAAATGTTTGAGTTTGAGGTAATGTATATTTGTGTTGTCAGGCCCAACTCAATTGTTTGTTTTGCTGTTGTATTGCTGTGATTGTTTGCTGTACTGTTAGTGTAATGGGTGTAGATTTTAGTTGTTTGATTGTGCGTGTAATTTTGCAGTATGTTTTGTTTGTTTTGTGAGTTGTGGATTGCGTAAATTGTTTGTTAAAATGTTTTGCTAGGCTGTATGGGCGAGTGATTGTTTTTGTGTTGAATGTGATTGCCCTGTTTTTTTGTCTGTACTTTGTTTTTTGTTGTTCAGTTGTGCCATTGTGTTGTATAGTTTGTAAGAGTTGTGTTTTTGGGTAAAGTGTTTTGTGATGTGTTGCTGCCAGATGTTTGCTTTATGTTCTGCTATTTGTTTTTGTATTTGTTTGTTTAGCTGTTGTATGTCTGGATGTTTGGAGTCTGCTTGTCTGAGTGCGTTGTGGTGTTGTGTGAGTTGTATGATATGCTGTGATAGTGGCCTGTTTGTGTGCTTAATGTGACCTTTAGGAATATGTGCTTTGTCTGTAAATAATGAGTTTTGTAAATCCTTTGTCTGTTTGATGTATGTTTGTGGTGGGTGGGAGTGGTTGTATGATTTCTTCTATGTGTGCAGTGAAGGCTTGTCACTTTGCTTTTGTAATTGGTGAATGTTGCTTTGGTGTGTTGTTGTTTCTGTGTGTGCATGTTTAGTGTTGTGAGTATTGGTAGGTAGTCTGAATTGAGTGCATGTAGTGTTTGCCATGAGTAGATGTTGTTGATGTTTGCTGAGATTGTTGAGATGTCTGGAGATGTTTGTTGTTGATTAGTTGCTGTTGGTGTATTTAAGTTGAGTATTGTGTGTTTTGAGTTTATGATTATGTCCGCTACTGCTTCCCCTCTACAATCTTCTATGGGAGAAAACCATAGAGGGGAGTGAGCGTTTATGTCGCCTGTGATGATTGTGTTGTCTTGCTGGGTGAGTTGGTGTATGATGTGTGTTGTGTCTGCTATTTGGTTATGTTCTGTTGTTGGTGATTGAGCGTCCCTTGGAGGGATGTAGATGTTTGCAATGTCTGTGTTGCTTTTGTGTTTTGTGTATGCGTGTTATGAATTGCTCTGCAGTGTTGTGCGTTTGTTGTGGAGTTTGAGTAAGATTGAGTAGGGAAAAGTAGTGTCTTTGTGTATCTATGTATGTGAGTAGTCCTCCCCCAGTTTTGCCTTGTCTGCACGCCTCCCCTGCTTTACCTGGAGGATTTACCCCCCATTTTATACCCTCTGCCAAAAAATGAAAAAGTACCCAAAATTATAACGCCATATTTTACCCATTATTACGCCATCATCGCAAAATTTTTGCAGTTTTTTAATTCAATGCATTTTAAGCAATTTTAGACCTATATTACCTTATTTTCGCTTTTTTGTCCCTTTTTTCCTTTATTTTTCCCCTGCTTGCCCCCCTGTGTTATTGCCCTCCTTGCATTTCAAAAAAGTTGCCCCTCTGTTTTGGAATTGTCCCCCCCAATAAAACCCCCTGGGGGGCAGTGCACAAGTCTGCTTGGCGATTATTTTCCAATAATTCACAAACTTTTTGTTATGTTATAAGTTTAATGGTTTATTTTATATGCACTACAGTCATATCAATTGAGGGGACAATTGTTTAAATGGAAAGTTTAAAACTTATTTTTAGCTAAATTTAGCTGCTAGTTTTTTTAACAATATCTTTTTTATTATTAGTGAACATTCTATAAAACATTTATCACAATCTATTTATTAATCTCCGCATCTGGGCTTTTTGATGGATGATGAGCGTTATGCACTTTCACTTTTATTATTATATAATGTAAAATTATTGTAATTAATATATTTTAAGTGTTTTTAGAAGCATGAAAATCACCCCTATAAACATTTAAAACTTTGCCACTTTTAATTTAAAAATAATTTTTATGTTATTTTAAATTTTGTATTTTTATAAAACAACTGTTTTTTTGCATGGCTATATGATGTTTGCATGCTTAATGGTGCGAAGTCAAAGTTTTTGACTTTGATTTTGATAATTTTTAGTGAAAAACTTACCCCTGCCTGCAATAACCCACAAAAATTCTTTTAACAAAATACCTCCAGTAGTTCAGGAGTTATGACCCCTCAAAAATGGCGTTTTTTGAAAATTATGTATGTGACAGATTGCTCAAATGGTAAAACGATTTACATTACAAATTATGCACTCAAAGAAAACGAATGCTTTCTACTTTAATTTGATACACTGATCGTTAAGATTGGTTCAATATTTGTTGAAATAATGCGTTTCTCCTACAAAAAACCTGCAATTTTTTCATTAGAAACACCAAACGACGGCAGTGATTTTGTGAAGTTTGCACAACCTTTCCTTCCTTCACTTTGTGTTTTTAGTGAAAAACTTGAGATTTTTTTTGTAGCAAAAACTCGACGAATACTGTACCAATCTTAACAATCAAGGTACGTGCATACTTTACTTGCATACAGCATCGCTTTCCTTATGTGCATAATTTTTAACTTAAATCGTTATACCCATTCAGCGAAATTTTTGTAAATAGTACATACAGAATTTTTGAAAAACGCCATTTTTGGGGGTCATAACTCCTGAACCACTGGAGATATTTAGTTGAAAAAAATTTTTGTGGGCTATTGGGGGCAGGGGTAAGATTTTGACAAACAATTATCAAAATCGAAGACAAAAAGTTTGACTCTGCAACGCACTTTTATATGTATGAAAATATACCGGATCTTATTGATAAGTTCTGACTGTTATATTTTCAATGTAATAAAAATGTATATAAGATTAAGAGCGAAATACATTTTTAATTTAAAAATAGTTAAATAGTTTTATATACTTAAAAATAGTTTTAAACTAAGTATAAACCGTTATAATTATAACTTTTTATATTTGTTATGTACCATTGAGCCACCAGGACCGTGCTGACTTTTGGGCAGCACTTAACGGGCCTACAGGTACCACCTGGTTGCTGGATCTTTTCTCTCATAGAAAAATGGTCCTGGTCCAGCTTGGCATGAATAGAAAAAGGTTGTTGCTTGTCGGCCACACATGGCAGTTTTCCATCTAGCAAACCAGTGGACAAGTACAGCTCTTACTCTTTTGTGTGTAAAGTTTGTACCACTGGCCTTGTAGGAACACCTATGCTGCCCATATTTGACGTTAAATAGTAAGATCAATATCAGGTGATTTAAAAATCGTTTAGAAGAAGACCTCGGAATGGGTGAACACTGCATGCAATGAACACTAGCGGTAAAGGTTGCCAACATCGTTATTAATGTTGGAGAAAGAATCTCAACAATGGGGTGAAATTTTTTCGTCCCTCCTGGCTTATCTTAGCGCCTGCCCTTTGCCTAATCTGCATAGGGAAGATAAGTTTCAGGTAATGCAACAACAACATATTTGTTATGTTGATTTAAAAAAATTTGGATGTACGTTATACCTTTTAAGTGAAGTGATGGATTCTATTGAAAAGCTCAGACTATCATGAAGCTTAAAAGGCATCAAAAAATGTGTCTAGAATTAGGAGCAAAACATATTTTTTTGATATTACAAAATTTATCTTATTTCAGCCTTCTAAAATTCAAAACATCATTGTATTGTAACTTAAATTGTGATTTATTTTAGCGTTTTTACAGGTTACATCAGAAATTATGGTAAAATTTTTTTTATTTATATGTGTTTAGTGAATTTGTATTTTTTGTTTAGCTACTAATATCTTTTCCCTCTCTCCTCAAAACTCTGCGGTTTTTTGTTCTATTTAATAAGTTATCTTCCAGACCTGTGCACTGCCCCCCCCCCCAGGGTTAAAACCGGGGGGGCAATTCCAAAACGGGGGGCACGGTGGGCAACTTTTTTAAAACGGGGGGGGGGATAAAACGGGGGGGGAGCAAGCAAGTGGGAAAGAAAAAAAGAGAAAAAAGAAGGGAAAAGAGACAAAAGGGACAGAAAAAGCGAAAATAAGATAAAAATAGGTCTAAAATGGTTTAAAATACATTAAAATAGGCTAAAAACTGCAAAAAATTCGCGATATGGCGTCATCATAGGTCAAAAATGGCGTCATAATTTTAGGGTACTTTTTCTTTTTTTGGCGGAAGGGGGCAATTAAAAAAGAATACACACACAAAAAAATTAAACAAATAAATATAAAAAAATTATTTTTTTCACCCCTTCCCCCCTTTTTTCCACGAAACAAAACCCCTATTACAGGATATTCTGAAAGGTCAATCGACCGTGATTACGCCATCAGACCTGGGAAAGCCCCCAACGCCCCCACCCCTGTGGAAAGCCCTCACTTTATTGGAGGATTTGCTCCCCCCGCCAAAAAATGAAAAAGTACCCTAAAATTATGACGCCATTTTTGACCTATGATGACGCCATCATCGCGATTTTTTTGTAGTTTTTACCCTATTTCAATGTATTTTAAACCATTTTAGATCTATTTTTACCTTATTTTCGCTTTTTTTGTCCCTTTTTTCCCTTTTCCCTCCTTTTTTCATTTTTTTCTTTCTCCCCTGCTTGCCCCCCCATTTCAAAAAAGTTTCTCCACGTTTTGGATTTGCTTCCCCCCCCCAATAAAACCCGGGTGGGGGCAGTGCACAGGTCTGCGCCATCAATACCCTGATTATTTTTAGTATCTATATTGCCTTAATCATTTTTTGGTTCAGAATTATTTAGGGCATTTTTGGCATTAAGGTAAGTGGTAACTGATTTAACTTCCGCCAGTGTTAATTTTGGCCACCCATTGTTATTTTTGTCATACGCAAAATTATGAAATTAACTGCCAATAGATGACATGCCAATATTTATTCCTACAATTTATTTCATAACTTTCCATATGGCTAAATTAACAGCCGGTAACCGCAATTAAGGCTAATTTTTTTGTAATTATATTAGTGGTGATGTTTCCTGGAGCTCCGAGCTCCAGAGAAACCCCGGAGTTCCGCCCTATTTTTGTGCTAATTTCATGATTAATTAAAAAGTGATACTTTAGATTATTTTGTCGAAATATTTTTGTAATTTAGTTTTTTTTAAAACTTATTTAAAACAATAAAAATAGTCTTAAAAATGTAAATGGAGTAGCTTCAAAGAAATTTCAAACTTAAATAAGCTTAAAATCGCCCATTTAAGGGGCAAAGTTCCGGAGCTCTCTCTGCTTTAACGGGGCCGGAGCCCGAGATCTTGATATGGAGAAAGAAAACACACTACTATCACTTAAATAATATATTCTTTTTTCTTTTTACTTATTTTTATACGTAGGCGTTCTATTCTTTTTTTTTTTTTATAATAACTATCTCCTCCTCCCTCCTCTAATTTTTTTTTTCTCTAACATTGCCCTCCCCCTCCTTTTTTTTTCGCTAGAAGAAGAAGATAATAAAAAAAAAAAAAAAAAAAAACAAAACAAAAGCAATAATAAAAGGAGTAAAAAAGGAATATACAACACAACAGCAAGCAGCAAAAGGCAGCTACGAAAAAAGAAAAACAACAGAAAAGAGCCAGACGAAACAAAGTACCAAAAAAAACCCCAATCCGCACGCCCACGTCCCCCACCCCCCATCCCCCCCGTCCCCCCCCCCCGGCCACGGCAGATAGATAGATAGATAGATAGATAAGCCTTTATTTTTTCCAAAACATATATCAGTAATAGTTTAAGAATAATAAAAAAAGGACAACAGTTCATGTATACATTTTATATGCAATAAAAAATATAAAAATACATACATAGGATACAAATATGTCCTACAAGCAAAAATTTTTTAAGAATTCAAAAATACACATTAAGTACATTGGATATAAGCAAAAAAAAATAAAGGGAAGGATACACAGAGTCAAAACGGCTACTTTACATGTACCTATTAAATTTAATAAAATTATCGAAGCTAAAACTTTTTATTTGTTTTGTAAAACTTGTAAGTGACTGAACACTTACGATTTTTTGCGGTAAAGCATTCCAATATCTGGCTACTCTTAAAGGAAATGAGTGAAAAAAATTTCTTTTGATGCTTTGTCTATTTTAATTTTTTGAGTATGATCATTTCGACCTATGTAATCTCCCCATTTAAAAAACTGTGAAAAATTTAACTCATTAAGGTTGTTTACAATAGAAAAACAAAGTTTAAGATCAAAATGAATCCTACGTTCTTCGAGAGATTTAATATTTAAACAGCGTAGACGTTCAATATAATTATACTTACAGTTAAGACCACACTTAGAAAATTATCTTTTAGTAAAGGCTCGCTGAATTCTCTCCAAAGTATCTATATCTTTTAGCAAATATGGGGACCAAACTGGAGTACAGTACTCCAATATTGGCCTTGTAGGCGGTCAGTAGAGCGTTAACGTTTTTAGTTTTAAAACAACGAAAAATTATGTTTGATATTTTAAACGCAGATTTTGCGATAACATTGCAGTGAAAAGATGGTTTTAGACTGTTTGAAACGTATACCCCAAGGTCCCGCGCTTCATTTTCAGTTGATATTTGAGTACCTTCAATAAAAAGAGGTAACATAGGATTGTTATAACCCATATGAACCACAGTGCACTTATTTAAGGCTATGCTTAATTGCCATTTTTTAGCCCAAGAAATGAGCTTATTTACACTTTCTTGCAACTTTTGATTGTTTTCATTTTTCCTTCGCACCTGGTACAGTTTAACATCATCGGCAAACAGCTTGCACGTGACGTTAGGTACTTCATCAGGCAATTCGTTTATAAAAAGTAAAAAAAGTAAAGGGCCTAAAACGGAGCCCTGAGGAACTCCAGAACTAACTTTGCTTAAATTCGAAAACTTTTCTTGAATCATAATTTTTTGTGTTCGATTTAGCAAAAAAGCTGAAATCCAAAAAAGCAAATCTCCACAAATACCGTAAGCTTTAAGTTTAGAAATCAAATTTTGATGTGAAACAGTGTCAAAAGCTTTACTGAAATCAATATAAACCGTGTCAATAATTAAATTATTTTCAACAGCTTTGATCCAGTCGTTAAAAGATTCTAATAGCTGTGAGCATGTTGATTTTTTACGCAAAAATCCATGTTGAGCTTTAGTAATTAAGTTTTTGCTTTTTAAAAAATGAAAAATTTGGTCATAAATACAGCTTTCCATGACTTTGCAAGCTATACATGTTAGGGAAATTGGACGGTAGTTTAAAGGGTCATTGGGACATCCTTTTTTATACACAGGTATAACTATTGCTGTTAACCAGCTTAATGGAAGCTTGTGCGTCCGAAAAGAAACCTTAAATACTGTCATTAATGATTCTACAAGACTATGGGCCAATTTTTGAAAAAGTATAGCTGGAAGTCCATCAGGAGTTTTACTTTTTTTGTTTTTTTGTTTTTTTAAAGCTTTTAACACTGTTTCTTTTGTAAAATTAATATTGGATAATGAAGAATTATCTTTAATTTGAGAAACCAGCGTTGGAGTAACACCATTATCACTTACAAAATTCTTGCTGAAAACTGAATTTAGAATTTCACATTTCTTAGTTGGATCATCGGTTAGCATATGTTTATTGTCAAATAACGGCGCTATTTCATTTTTATTATTGCGAAGGTTGCGAACATATTGAAATAACTTGTTTTTGTTTTTAGACGTAAGTATTTTATTTTCTTTGGACTCATTGTATTTATTAACCTTATTTTTATATTCTCTGTTTAATCTATTATACTGCGCTCTTAAAATAGGGTTTTCGCGTTTTTTCCAGAGTTTTTTCTTTTTTGATTTTATTTGTTCAATATGACGCGGATATGCAAAATTCTTTTTTTTATTTTTTATTTGTAATGGGACAAACATTTCAACAGCTTCTTGAATTTTGGAAACTACTATGCGCCAATGATTTTCAACAGTTGAGCTCGCTTGAAAAAGACCTACAAAATCTACCGAATCTAAAAAATCGCTCATGGCTTGCCAATCAGCTTTGTCAAAATCAAAATAACTTTCTGCAACTATTATTTTTTGATTTTTCTTTTAACAAAGCATTCAACAGTGTTATGATCACTGTTAAATAACGGTTCTGTAATTTTGGTGCTTAAAACATGTAAGTCTTCATTGCAAAATATAAGATCAAGAAAATTTGCTCCTCTAGTTGGTTCAAAAACAGTTTGCGTATATGATTCCTGAGTAAAAACGTCAGCATAAAGACTGCACAGAGAAATGTTAGATTGGTAGCAATCTTGCCAAAATTTTTCTGGCATGTTAAAATCGCCTGTTACGACAACAGGATAATTTATCTCTGAGAGATTTATCAGGGCTTCGCAAAATAATTCGGAATATTCTTTACAACTATTAGGAGGTCGGTAATAACAGATATTACGGGACGGGTTTTTGCCAAGAATGTCAACTACTACTATTTCCAAATAATTAAATTTATCACATAATTTTACTTCAAAAGTTTTAAGCTCATTTCTTGTCAATATGGCGACGCCGCCCCCGGGCCTATGAATTCTGTCTTTACGATAAACATTGTAAAAACCATTTAAATTAATCATACTATATGTAGTTTCATAATTAAACAAAGTTTCCGTTAAGTTTATAATTGCAAACTTTCTGGAGCTTAGTAAGTGATTTAGTTGGTTTTGTTTTGCAAAACTATTTAAACTTCGTGCGTTTATATAAAGACAATCAAGATAATTATGCGGTGCATTTTTTGTTTCTAAAGACTTAAGTGTGCTCCTTCCCGTTAGGAGCTTCCCTCTAAAGACTTCTTTCGCACTCTTTACTTTATTCGCACTGCGATTATTTTCGCACTGCGAGTGTGCCTGCACAACAAAAAAAAAATAAAAACAAAGCGGAGCGAAAATTTTGTGTTTAACTGAGTAAAAGTCGTTTTTTTTTAACCTTAGGATGTTAATTTTTTTAGTTTTAATAAAATAAAGTAACTTTCCAATGTTTTAAAATTAATTAAAACAAGTTTCGAAGTGTTTTACTTTATTGAAAATGACAAGCAGCGTCTGTATTTTTTTGTTGCGCAGCCAGACTCGCAGTGCAAAAATAATCGCAGTGCGAATAAAACAGTAAAGAGTGCAAAAGAAGTCGCAGTCCCCACTGCGAGAAAACTAACACCGTGTTTAAAATCGCAGCGCGGGAAAACTAGCAGAAAATGGCGGATTTTTGCGAGAAAAGTCGCACACAAATTTGAAAGTGCGACTTTTCTCGCAAAATTTTGGTCAAAAATTTAGTGTACAGTCGAACATTCTCTTGTGTTATATATTCTTGCTATAAATAAAAGATTAAACAAAATAATTTTTTAAAGCACAGCAGCAGTGAGCTACAAAGAGCAACATTACAAACTATAATGAATTCAATATTTTGTTAAATTATGGTCATTGTTTCAATATAACAAAAAAGAGACATCATTTTTGACTTTTTTTGTCTAATTAGGATTCATTATGATGTTTGTTTTTCTGTTATTGTGGAAATCCCACTCTACCCATATAAAATGGGAATATCATCTTACACAATAATAAATAGAACTGACGATAATACGGGCTAGTGCAGCATGATATGACTAAGGACAACCTTTTTAAAGGAATAAAGAAAAGGGTATGTTATGATTATAATTGTAACAACTACTAATATTGTTCTAGATTAATTGTCTGTCTTGATCATCTTAATTGAGTGATTCTCTCGATCATCTTGATCGACTTTATTCTTCAATCCATTCAAATGTAATGGAATCCCACGCACTTACCGGCAATAGTTACAAAAGCCCTCATACCCTTTTGATTGCACCTCTCCTTGGTCCACTCGTAAACAGTACCATTTTTGCATGTAATATACACCCTTAAATGATGGAATAGCACCAGCCATAGAATTTATATATTGAATTGTGTTTCAAAAGTAGAGGGGATAATATTCCATGTCAAAAATTACATTACGTGTGTTAAGAGGAAAATCGCGAGAAAGTTAACTTCCGTAATACTAAGGGAGCCGTTGGGATTCTTACAATACATAATATTAATGACAACTGTTATTAATCTAAATATATATTTAGATAATACAGACCTGTGCACTGCCCCCAGGGCTTTATTGGGAGAGGGGCAATTCTAAAACGGGGGGCAACTTTTTTGAAACGGGGGCAATACGACGGGGGGGCAAGCAGGGGGAAAGAAAAAAAAGAGAAAAAAAGAGAAAGAAAAAGAGAAAAAAGGAAAAAAAGAAGGGAAAAGAGAAAAAAGGGACAAAAAAGCGAAAATAAGGTAAAAATAGGTCTAAAATGACTTAAAATGCATTGAAATAGTTTAAAAACAGCAAAAAAATTTGCAATGATGGCGTCATTATAGGTCAAAAATGGCGCCATAATTTTAGGGTAATTTTTCATTTTTCGGCGGGGGGGACAAATCCTCCAATAAAGCGGGGAGGCGGGAGGGCATTTCCAAATCGTGCACAGGTCTGATAATATTGTTAATAAATTTTAACGCGAAAAAACAAACATTACATGCCAAAATGATTATTGTATTCAATACGCAGGAGGTGCGTATTTCCCCTATGCTGATGTCATATACTCATCGCAGAAATTTCAATTTCTACTGCTTTTAAATATTTAGGACCTGATTTTTTATGCCAAAGGTGTAGAAGAAAGATTAATTTAAAACTTGCTCGACTCATGGTAAAAGAGGAACGACGATTTGCATACAAACTGTAAAGACTGAGAATTTTAAACAGCTTAAAATTACATAAAAAAAATCTTACCACGGTTAGAGTCTGTTGGCGTTTCAGGGAGGGCAGCGGGGGTCTACTGGTTCCACCCATTCCATCTGAGACCGCAGTTGTTCTCCTGCCAGTAGAGGGATGATGCACTCGACTTCGCATAGCTAATTTGCTTCGACTCGTACCCGGCAGAACCACGCGCGGAGAATTGTCTGAAAAATAAAATAATCATAGTTATCATATTAAAATGAGTACGGTAGTGCATTTAATTTCAGCACTTTTCCAAATTGGGCATTTTTGATTTTGGACTATATCTTTGGTAATCCTGGATGGAATACGATATTTGATAGCTCAAATGAGAGCTAATTATATGTAGATCACTGTCTGAGCTTTTTATTTGTTATGTTATGATATTTTAAATGTGAAATAGTGTGATTTATAAAAAATAAAATTGTTACTCATTTTTAGAAAATGGGCATTTTAATATTACGCAATAAATTGGTTTAAAAATTAAACTGTCCTAGTAAAATTTAGTCGATTTTCCAAATTTTTAGTCCCCGTGGTTCTACGTTGCGTCTGTGCTGAGCAATCGTTATAAAATAATATAGTGTAATTTCGGCACACATATTGCTGTAGGTAAAAACGAGTTGAATTAAGTGATCGGGTGTTAAATTGTAGTTATAAGTAGTTAAAAGACAACGTTGAAATGTGTAGGGGTCATAGCACTGCACTTAAACTCGAAATTAAATGGGGTCCTTCAGGGACGTAGCCAGGGGGGGGGGGCGGCCCCCCCCCCCCCCCCCCCCCGAAACAGTTGGTCAGGAGGAAGGGGGGGGGCCCCCCGAAATGGTTGCCAGATAGTAAAATTTGGGGATTTTCAGAGGCTAAAAATTCAAAATTTTCTAGCGCCTTGCTAATCGCTCGGCGCCAAACTTTAAAATAATTTTAGTACCCCAATGGACCCCCAAAAACTAAAATTTTGTTCCGCTTCGCTTCGCTCAGCGGTCACTTTCTATAGTATAAATACATATATATCTCGTTATTTATGTTGTCTGATGCTAATGTTATTTTAAAGTTAGTACAATAATTTTTATAAATAATAAGTACTACACAGAAAGCAAAACAAACAATCATATTGGTTGATTTATGTACCTCCCCCTCCTAAATTTTCCTGCCGCCTATAGCATTGGCTAGGATTTTTCTCATATAGGTAGGTACCCTAGAAAACATAGAGTCGAGATGCTGCTCATGTGCTTTGGTTTACAATGTGTGTTTAGCCAAGGGGTCTGAAACTAACGTCTCTAAATTGCTTTATTGTAAAATCCAGGCTCTGCCAATGTGTGCTTATGTAATTTTTAACAAAGAAAACATGTTTTTACCGCTAAAAACATTAGATAATAGGTTATTAGGCCAAAAAGAGTGTATTATACAGCTTTATCTACGTTTATCCCTGCTTTTTTAACGTTTCCAAAAATTAAGGGGGGGCTCCACCCCCCCCCTCCAAATTTGGGGGGGGGGGGGGGGCGGGGCCCCCCCCCAAATTTTTTTTGTACTACAATCCGCCCCCCCCCCCAAAATGAAACTCTGGCTACGTCCCTGGGGTCATAGGTGAGAACGGGGGGGGGCAGGGTGGGGTCCACCCCCCTAGCCTCGAAATTTTGGGCCCCCCCAGACGAAAATCAAGGGGGGTCCCCCCTCCCCCCGAATTTTTTACCCCTGACCCCCCTCTAGATTTTGAAATCTGACCCCCCCTCCCCCCTCGGGAAAATTTTAGGTACCTTTTTTATACTAAATTTTCTTTCAAAAACCTGAATTTTCATCACATATTCATGCTTTTACACCCTTTTTATACATGAATATGGCTTTTTATTCAATAAAATGTAGTATTATCCTATTAAAAAAACAATTATTAAAGTTATTATGGTTTAAAACTGTTTTGCTTTGGACACCAGACCCCACCTGACCCCCCTCTAGATTTCAAAATTTCGCACCCCGGGTCGACCCCCCCTAAAAAGCTAGGGGGGGTCCGGACCCCCCTGGGACCCCCCTCCTAGAATTCAAAATTCGATTTACCCCGGGTAACCACCCCCCCCTAGCTTCCCCGACCGTGCTCACCTATGCCTGGGGTCCTTTTAAAAAGTGCCGAAATTAAATGCACTTTTTTCCTAAGTTTTGCTTATTTTGATACCATTATTTGGCATTTTAGCTGTAACCTTTTACCAGTTACACTAAATTTTTGAAAATGATGATTTTTTGGCTGAGAAACAATCGATTGTTTGTAAGTGCCAGTGCCAAAATTAAATGCACACATTGAATTTTGGCAATTTTTCATTTTTTTAAAAACTGATTTTATAAGTAAAAAAACTACTTTCTAAAACTTTTGTGACGCAACGTAGTATCGTGAAAGCTTCAAAATGAGCTATCAAACAAGAAAATACAGTGAAAAGTTACATCGGAAAAACAAAAAAGTGCCGAAATTAAATGCACTATCCTAACAGTCGCAAATATTTTGCTTTGAATATCATTTTTCTTACTCCATGCACTGTATCTCATCCTCTATTCTAAGTGATAAATATGTGTAAATACGAACCAACCAAGGGCATAGCCAGGGGGGGTGGTTGTAGGGGTGGCAACCCCCCCCCTTTGGGTTGGCGGAGGTAAAAATTTGGGGGTCCGAAGAGAACAATTTTAAAAAATTTCCTCGCGCTTCGCTCCGCTCAGCGCTCGACATTTATATACCTTTTTACAACATTTAAGTGATGAATTTTAATGAATTTCAAAGACAATTTTAAAAAATTTTTTCGTGCTATCGCACGATTTTCAATGTTATACTTTTTTAAACCGGAAATTTTTCAAGTTTAACTTAAAAAAACAATGCAAATAACAACAAAAAGAATCACCTAGCGCGAAGCGCAAAAAATTTTACCCTTTTTTAACGTCTTTTTTACAGTATTTTAAAAATTTGTAGTACAACCCCCTAAACCCCCCCCCCTTTCGAAAAATTTGTATGGAGTACAACCCCCCCCCTTTCCGAAATCCTGGCTACGCCCCTGGAACCAACCAGCCATAACATTTGTGTTGTTTTTTTATTGAACAGGACAGGGGATACATTCAATGTTGAAAATTGTATTACGTGTGTCCGGGGGAAAACCGCGGGAAGATCAACTTCTGAAGTACTACTAATGAAGCCGATGGAATCCTGCGTAAAAAATACCTTTGGTAAAAAACTTTTGACAAATGACATTCTGATAAAAATACCATCGGGTAATTTCACATTCGGACTAATTGACCATCGATCAATTTAGCTTGATTTTTAGGTTTTGCTTAGGTTCAGGAAAAATAGGCCCGAAGGTCAATCAACCAGATTGTGAAATTACCCGATGGTATTTTTACCAGAATGTTATTTGTAAGAAAGTCAAATGCATAGATGAACAGGGGGGTAGGGTGGGGTCAGCAGCCCCCCCCCCAGCCTCGAAATTTTGCCCCCCCCCCTAGAAAAAAAACCAGAGGCTCCCTCCCCCCAAATTTTTGCCCTGACCCCCCTCTAGATTTTGAAATCTGAACCCCTCTCCCCTCTCGAGAAAATTTTAAGTACTTTTTTTTATACTAAATTTTCTTCCAAAAACGTGAATTTTTAACACAAATTCATGTTTTTAAACCCTTTTTATACCTAAATATCGCTTTTTAGTCAATAAAATGTAATATTATCTTCTAAAAAAACTATATTATTAAACATTTAATGGTTTAAAAGTATCTTGTTTCGGAAATTGGACCCCACCTGACCCCCCCCCTAGGTTTCAAAATCTTCCACCCCGGGTAGACCCCCTAGAAAGCTAGGGGGGGTTCGACCATAGGTGTTTTTTTTTGGGGGGAGGGGGCAGAGGGGTCCACCCCCCCTAGAGCCAAAATTTTAACCCCCCCTAGAAAAAATTCAGGGGCCCTCCTTCTTCCAAAGCTCAAGAGCGGCCTGACCTCCCCCAGCGAGGCTGACCCCTCCCCTCCCTCCCTCACGACCAATTTGGAAGTATATTTTTTTATTTACTGTCAAAAACACGGTTTTTTCGTTAAAAACAGTGTTTAAATACACTTTTTAGGCCTAAATAGGCAGTTTTAGTACATAAAAATCAATATTAGGCCTGAAAACACTTAAATTATTGAGTTAAAAAAATTTTGTTAAAAAATTGGACCCCCCCTAAATCTCCCTTTGAAATCTCGCACCCGGGGTCGACCCCTCCCTAAAAAGCCAGGGGGGTCCGGCCGGACCCCCTTTGAATTCCCCTCCACCCTTAAAAAATTTTGGCCTTCCACCCGGGGGTGGACCCCCCCTAGCGGACCCGACCAAAAACACCTATGGGTTCGACCCCCTCTAGGACACCCCCCTAGATTTTGAAATGTCATTTACCCGGGGTAAACACCCCCCTGGCTTTTTTGACCGTGTTCATCTATGGTCAAATGTCGAAGGAATTTTTACGCTAGTATTATTACGTGATTTAGATATATATTATTAAATTAGAAAAATAATAGAATTTTGTAAAAATATAAATACCAAATTAACGGGTAATAAAATCAGGGGAAACATTTTGCAAAAGGCACTGGTTTGATTTATAAGGATTTTTACCACATAGCATTTTTATCACTTTTAAAACTACTTTTACTATTCTTCTGTAATATATTACTCTTGTCCTGAACAAACTGCCAGGCTGCCTCGAGCGAAACGAAATAGTTAAAATCATAAAAATTATGTTTAAATAAAAAAAATAAGTAAAACATTGTGACTGTGGAAATAAGAGCGTCATAGCTTCGCGGTTGGAGCAATCAATTAGCCTATCTTTTTTTAGTCACAGTTTTTGCAAAACATCTTCGCCTCCTACTCATATCTCTCAGATTCTTTTAAAAAAAGGTAAGATTTATAGATAATTTGATGGCTGAAAACCACTATAATTTCCCATTTTAACGCATAAAAATGTAATAATATTATTTCCTTCTAAGCATTTCATAACCGCGTAAAACCAGTTAGTCAAGAAAGAACCAATTGTCATTTACCGCTTTCGCCAAGATCCGCAGACGAAGGTAAAAGTTTCGGCTTGACCGGGAGTTCTTCGCTGTTTTCTCGCGATTCCTGAACTCCTTTGTGAACGAGAGTCGTGGACCGGGGTAAGTTCGGCGTGAAATTAAAACCGACAGACTGTGTCTCTTCATCTCCGCTGGTGACCATGGGACTTGAAATAAAGAATAATAACACATAATAAACTAGTTACCAATAATACAATCCACCATAGAGAAAAATCGAAATGTACTTTTATATTAGTTTCTTTTTTGAGGCAAAACAGTAAACTTGCAACACTTTTCTAGAAAGTTTGAAAAACAAAAAAAGACACCAGACATCAGACATTTTCAGGATTTTGAAAAGGTAGGGGGTCATAAACAAAATTTTTTTTGCAAAGTAGTCCAAGGCAATAGGGTTTAAATTTTAAGCCTTCTAAAAAGTTTACCATTAAATCATTAGTATACCTATTATTTTGTAAGACCTGTGCAATGTCCCGGGGGTGTAATAGGAGAGGGGGAAGGGGAGTTCGAAAATGGTGAATATTTTGTATTTTTTTGCTTTCATGCGGGGAGGCAGTGGACAGCCAAATGAACAGCACAGCCATCAAAAAGGCGGAGGGGGATTTAATTTTTTGTTGTTTTTTTAACTTTGATAAAAATAAGTCCACAAAACGGAATAAAAAATTTATTAGGAAACATTTGCCAGCTTGTAAGTTTCAGGTTTTCTAAACATAACAAGTTTTACATTGACCGAGTCCTGAGCGGAGCAAGAGATAACTTTAAGAACTGCTTCTTATAAAAAGTTATTCATAATTATACAAATCGCTAAAAAAATTTTACAACTTGCCTTATACCAGAGCAATTAAGATGCTACAAAGATAAAGGGTTAACAATCGAGATTTGAGGTATACCACAAAAATTTTGGGACACCCCCTCCAAACTTCCGGGGTCGGGTATACCCCCTCCCCCTCCAAAAAATACGTAACATTCTGTGGTCACATGGCCACGGCCACATCCACATGTACATGTTTTCAGGCCTGTACACTGCCCCCGGGTTTTATTGAGAGAGTCCCTTCAAAAAGGGGGGAGGCAACTTTTTAGAAACGGGGGGGGGGGGAACCACTGATATTCCGGGGGGCGTTTCCAGACAATGCACAGATCTGTGATTTGTAATAAATTACATTTTACCTGCTTTTATCCAAAAAACTCTTCAGCGCAGGATTGAATGGACTCGGTTTATCCTTACTGTTGTTGACCGATCGCATCAACTTTATTTCTTCTCGGAGAGCAGAAGTCTTAAAAATAAAAAAATGTTTGTTAAAAATTGTTTTTAACACAATTTTTGTCAAATGTTTAGGCGAACAAGACGTGGATATTTTATTAGGTGAGCCCCCCCCCCTGTTCATCATGCATGCACTAACTATTGAAACAGGATAATTAAATTAGGCATCACTGATATAAACCAATTAAAACTTTTAAAAGTTTAAAAAATACTAAAAAAATTTTTTAAAGTATTTTTTTATTTTGCGAATATAATTTATAAAAAAAACACATTTTTATATATATATTCGCAAATATTTTGCAGTTTTTAAAGTAAAACTTAGACGTTCACATAAAACATTTAATGTTTTATGTGAACGTCTAAGTTTTTTTCATAAAAAATATATTTTATCCTGTTATTATAACCTATGCTGTTATTTATTTATTTCTGCGCTAGTGCCTAAAGTTTTAGGCTACACGCCAACTGGCGCTTTGGAGTCATACATGAGCATAGTAGGGCGGGAAGCGGGTAAGGTGAGATTTACTCCCCATAGCCTCAAAATTTTGAGGAACCCCCTCCAAAGAAACAATCTAGAACCATCCTCCCTCCAAAATTTTTATTATTTTGACACCCTACCCCCTTTGAAATTCGTAACCCCCCCTCTTTCAAACCAAATTTTGGATATAAATCTAGATCAAAATTTACTGTCACAAACACGTTTTTGTAGTGAAAAGGAGTACTTTTTTTCTTTTTTATACATAAAAAGCCTATTTCAGTGCATAAAATTATATTACAGTGCTAAATTTAAATCGAAGATTTAAAATAACTTTGTTTGGAGATCGGACCAGACCACTCCTTCCTGACCCCTCTAGATTTTAAACTGACCTAAACCTACCCCAGGTTGAGCCCATACATGGGCACGGGGGGTTGGGGGGGGGGGTTAACCCCCCCAAATTCTGAGAAGTGGGGTTTAACCCCCCCCCACTCAGAAGTGGGGGGGGGGAGAAAAAGTTAACCCCCCCAATTTTGGAAAAATGAAGAAAAAAAATGTCTTTAAAATGACTTCTAACTGCCTCCAAACTTAAGTTTTGAGGTCAAAATGAATGTTTTAAGCAATAAAAAGCTCAAAAATGCAATAAAAAGGGCTTTTTGACCTAAAATTAGTGTTTTTAACCTATTTTTCCTTCAAAATCGAAAAACGATATGGGTAAAATGCACTCCAGAAAAAAAAACGATATGGGTATTTTGCGTTTCTCGGATTTTAACCCCCCCCCCCTAATTTGAGGTTTAACCCCCCCACTCCGGACCAACTTGCCCATGTATGGTTGAGCCCCCTCTTAAAAAGCTAGGAGGGGTACGGACGGACCGCCCCCCCTCTTAGCTTTTAAAGGGCTATTTACTCGGCGTAGCCATCCCCCTTAGCTTGCCGCTCCATGCTCATGTTCATGTTATGCTAGGAGTTGGTGAAAAAACCTGCGTGTAATTCGCACTCTATCAAATTAAAAAAAAAAACCTTAAAAATCCTAGATTTTTTGCTCTAGAATAGAAACCTTTGATCTCTGACAATGAAAATGGTTGTAGTTTTCAAGTTTATCATCTTTCTGGTTTTGTACATTGTGACCATTATTTGTTTCATCAAAATAATAATAGACCTGTGCACGGTCTAGAAATGCAACACCCCCAAATATTACTGGCTTCGCCCCACCTCCACAACCCAAAAATTATGGCGTTATTTTTTACTTATTATGACGCCATATCCGCGAAAATTTTGCAGTTGTTAGCCTATTTTAATGCATTTTATACTTATTTTCATCTAAATTTAACTTTTTGCTTTTTTTCTCTTTCTTCCCTGCTTGACGTCGCTTTCCGTGAATTTAAAGCTACTTTATTTACAAAAAGATGAGAAAAAAAGTCAAAAGGTCTTAGCTTGGTCTTCCTCCAAACATTACAATCATAGGTGGACAGGGGGGGAGGTTGGGGTGGTTATACCCCCCCCCCCCCCCCCAGCAAAACGCCAAAACCAAAAACAAAAACCCCCACCAAAAACCCCCCCCCCCCCAAAACCCCCCCCCCCCAACCCCCCCCCGCCCCCAAAAATTTCGGATTTTCTGACCCCAATTTCCCTTAAATTTTGGGTACTCGGGGACACCCCCTCCCCAAATTCGCCTACCGGAGAAAAATTTTTAAGCGTTATAAAAGGACTAAAATAATTTCCTGCGCTTCGCGCGGAGTGTTTATTACCTTGTTTATGTCATATACTTCATTTTTTCTCCCGTTATTCAACAAACATTAATAAATTTAACCTTTTTCACGTTTTAAACTTTTAAATCTGGGAAAACTTTTTTTACCTTCCTCTCCCCCCACCCCCCCCGGCTCCCCCACCTCCCCGGGGCTTTATTATATGCTTCATTTTTTCTCCCGTTATTCAACAAACATTAATAAAACATTATTAACCTTTTATCAACGTTTTAAACACCTATTTTAAATCTAAAGGGATAAAAAAACCTTAAATTTTGTAATAATCATCATCTGGAATTAAAATTTCTAGTGTATTTTAGCCCCTCCCCCCCCCCCCCCCCCCCCCCCCCCCCCCCCCCCCCCCCCCCCCCCCCCCCCCCCCCCCCCCCCCCCCCCCCCACCCCCCCCCCCCCCCCCCCACCCCCCCCCCCCCCCCCCCCCCACCCCCCCCCCCCCCCCCCCCCCCCCCCCCCACCCCCCCACCCCCCACCCCCCCCCCCGCCACCCCCCCGGTGTCCGACCCCTGACGGCTAGGGGGGGGGCTTTGACCCCCCAACCCCCCTGGGGGCCAGCCCATTTTTGTACCATTTTGTAGGCCCAGGAGGGGGGGGGGGCTCAGCCTTGACCAAATTTTCGAAAAATTTTGACCCCGGGGTAGCCTGGACTGAAGGGTCCTTCGGGGGGGGGAAGCCTGGACTGGGGTACTTAGGGGGGGATAGCCTGGACCTGCCAAAAAAACTTTTGGAAACTGTTAAAAACGTTAACATATTATAAGAGGTACCTTTTTGTTGATTTTTTTTGCTTCCGGTAAAAGTTTGACCAACTTTCTTCTATTTTCCGGTTACATAATAAATAATAATAATAATCATTGTATTTTGTTTTCATTTCATTATTTTGCATGCGGCAACTTGCCGGGCAAGTGTTTAACGAACGGCGGCAGCGCAAAAAAAACGGACCGGTCGTTTAAAAAAAACGGACCGTTCGTTTTTAAAAAACGGTTCGTTTTTAAAACGAACATCTGAATTTTATTTTTTTTATTTTTAATGTAACGTACCAACCAGTTTGTAAAAAACCTAAGGTTTATTATAAATTATAAAAATTTGTATAGAACACTAAAATTATTGTTATATTTATGAGGAATATATACGTATATAAAGTTAGCGCACGTAATTCGTGCGCGCACGAATTTCCGCGCACGAATTTTGAGCCTGTATATTTTCAGTCGCGCGCACGAAAAAAACGATTTTTTATGCCTATCGCACATTAAGCACAGTACGTGTATAAAGTTAGCGCACGAAATCGTGCGCGCACAAATTTCTGCGCACGAATTTTAGTTATTGTTATTAGCATATAAATAATTGATCTATTTTTTGGGGGAATAAAAATATTATAAAACATTACTCTACATACAATAATTAAATAGTTTATTTTTCGTTTTTTTTTTATTATGAAAACATTTACATTTTTACGCATTAAAAAAGCTCAGCAATCCAATAAATTATAGAAAACAAAATTTGATTTTATTTTCCAAACTAATAAATAAAGAAAATCTACTTCGTTTTATAAAACACTTTGTAAAATAAAATAACAAATCTATAGGGAAGTAGATTGGGGGGGAACAGCTGTTAGGGGGGGGGGAGGGTCAAAAACCGCCTTTAGGAAGGGGGGTCGGCCTGGACCGGGGTTTTGGGGGGAAGGGAGGGTCCAAACCGGGCGCTAGGGGGGGCTACCTGGACCGGCCCTCAGGGGGGGGGGGGCCGGTCCGGGCAGTCCAGGCTGGACACCTATGATTCTATTATTACGTAATTATTAAAAAAAATTATGATTTCTAATCTAATTCTAAGAATATATAAACACATTATTGTTAAAAGAATTAAAAAATAAAATTTATAAGTTGCAATAAGGTCTTATTTTAATTTTACATAGTTTTAAAGCATTTATAAGCTTGTTTTACGTTTTTTTACGCGTTTTAAGCCCATTTTAAGGCAGCGCGAAAATATTGGGTACACTCCCCTCAAAATTTGGGTCTTGCAAACACCCTCCCTAAAATTTGACCCCCCCCCCCCAAATTTGGGTCTTGCAAACACCCTCCCTAAAATTTGACCCCCCCCCCCAAAATCCGAGAGGCTGCCCACCTATGATTACAATGAAAGTATATTTGCAGGGATTTGAGGAAACAACGTGTCATGTCGATCCGGATTTATATCCAGGAAAGTGTGTGTATATTTATTTCATAAGCATAGCCCACAAAATGCCGGTTATCTAAGCAATTTTTGGCTTTGATAAAAAATTTATACTAAGACTTAAACTATTTAATTTATACAAAGTGCTAGTTTTTTTTCTACTTTGTAGATAGCAAAACTCAAAAATCTGCAAAAAAAACAACAGATAAAACCACGTTTATTATTTATTATTGTTTTGATTTTGCATAGTTTTTTTAAAATGGTATTTTCTAGAAAGCTTTTTTAAATAAAAAAACTACCAATATAATAATTATAATTTTTATTTAAGAGGTATAACCAATTCAGTTCCTTACTTGTATTATGGTCTTATTATTTGTAATTTGTAGAGTATTTATAAAGTAAACTAAACATAATAAAAAATGCACCAATATCCCGATGTTCGTCTAAAAATTTGTAGATTGTGCATTTGGGAAGTTCTTAATTAAATTTAATTTTTATATTACTTTCATTTACCTGGCTTTTGTAGTTGTTTACATCGGCTTCAAGGCGTTTAATATCTAATTTTAGTTTCCTATTATCTTCATATAATTCATTGGTGGTCTGTCGATTTTTGTCAAACTGTCTATAAACACTTTGTAAAACAAAATAAATTTAGCCAGACAAGAATTGTAATAAAAAATTTGGGTAGTCTGATATTTTCCCAAAATCCGAGAGGTTGCCCACCCACCTATATGTGCAATGCAACCATAGATGGTCAGGGGGGGAGGGGGTTGGGGTAGGAGGTTATAAACCCCCCCCCCTAAAATTTGGGGGTACCCCGGACACCTCCCTTAAAATTTGGGGCTCATAGTACTAAAAACGCTAAAAATGGGGTATTTAAGGTATACCCCAAAAACAATTTTAGGAACCCCTCTCCCAAATTTTAGGGGTCGGGTATACCCCCCTGCCAAAATCCGGGAGCCTGCCCACCTATATGTGCAACCATAAATGGGTAGAAAGGTTTGGATTTTAGAACACACTCCTAAAACAAAAAACGGCAATCTCTATATAAACCTTCGAAAAAAGATTACCAACCCAATTTCAACAATGTTCCAATTCTTCATATTTTTGTCAAAAAGTAGTATGGCTGGACTGGAAATTGTTTTACGTTATTATTAATCACACATTTAGATTTAGAAACACATTAACAATTGCAAAATGCAAACTGAAGATTTTTTTAAATATCTGCTTAGAACATACATTATACTACCAATTTTAATTTCAAATTAATTTCAAACAGTTAAAATACATTAAGTAAAAAAGTATTTACAATTTAAAAATATCTAAAACTCGTGCTAAATCTGTATCTCTTTCGTTCTTTTGCACGACGTTGGAAGCCGTTTCTGCGTTTTGATTAAGTAGTGCGTCGTACCTGCAAATAAATAAAGTTTAACAAAAATAACATACTTTAAACAAACCTTATAGTGCAGAACATAGGTAGGCAGCCTCCCCATAAGTGGGCAGGGGGGGGGGGTTGGGGGGTTACCCCCCCTAAAATTTTGGATTTTGCTGACACCCCCCCTTAAATTTGGGGTACCCGGGGACACCCCCCCCAAATTCGCCTCCCGGAGAAAAATTTTTAAGCGTTATAAAAGAACTAAAAAATTTTTTCGCGGAGTGTTTATTACCTTGTTTATGTCATATACTTCATTTTTTTCCTATTATTCAACAAACATTAATTAAACATTATTAACCTTTTATCAACGTTTTAAACCCCTGTTTTAAATGTAAAGGGATGAAAAACCTTAAATTTTGTAATAACATCATCTGGAATTAAAATTTCTGGTGTATTTTAGCACCTTAAATTAAAAATTTTCCCCCGCGAGGCATTCTGCCTCTTGATCCCGCTGGGGGGCTCTTGCCTCCCAGACCTCCCATTACTGGGGGGCTCCCGTCCCGCCCCCCGGACCCCCCTTCAGGGTTAGTATTTACGCTGGGGGGCTCTCGCCTCCCAGACCTCCCATTACTGGGGGGCTCCCGTCCCGCCCCCCAGACCCCCCTTCAGGGTTGGTATTTACCCCCCCAGACCGCCCCCCCAAATGAAATTCTGGGTACGCCACTGTTCTAGACCCCTCCCCCAAGTTTTTATCCTTGGCAATCCAAAAGGGGGGTCGAACTCCAATTTTTTTCCCTTTGCCGACCCAAAATGGGGTCTAGACCCCCCTGGCTACGCCCATGTATGTATATAATTTTTAATTAAATATAAGATTATGGATTTAAAAGTTTGTTATACTTCACTTTATAATCAAGACAATATAATTACTATTCTATTATTACGTAATTATTAAAAAAACTATGATTTCTAATCTAATTCTAAGAATATATAAACACATCAGACCTGTGCACGGTCTGGAAATGCCCCCCCCCGCCAAAAAATAAAAAAGTACCTTAAAATTATGACGCCATTTTTGACCTATGATGACGCCATCATCGCAATTTTTTTGCAGTTTTTAGCCTATTTCAATGTATTTTAAGCCATTTCAGACCTATTTTTACCTTATTTTAGCTTTTTTTGTCCTTTTTTTCTCTTTTTTTCTTTCCCCCCGGCCTGCCCCCCCTCCCGTTTTATTGCCCCCCGTTTTATTGCCCTTCCCCCCGTTTTTTGAAATAAAAAAAAATTTTTTTGAAAACACGTCAAAAACTACTATTAAAACCTTTTTAAAAAATTTTAAATTCGATAATTTGACCCCGGAGGGAATTAACTCTAAAGGGGTCTGGTCTGGGCTGGAACCCTCTAGTAGGATTAAGGAGCATAGCCTTTTGTTAAGGGTTTAGGGCATACATGGGCAAGTTGGTCCGGAGTGGGAAGGGGTTAAACCATACATGGGCAAGTTGGTCCGGAGTGGGGGGGTTAAACCCCAAATTAGGGGGGGTTAAACCCCAAATTAGGGGGGGTTAAACCCCAAATTAGGGGGGTTAAAATCCGAGAATGCAAAATACCCATATCGTTTTTTTTTCTAGAGTGCATTTTACCCACATCGTTTTTCGATTTTGAAGGAAAAATAGGTAAAAAACGCTAATTTTAGGTCAAAAAGCCCTTTTTATAGCATTTTTGAGCTTTTTATTGCTTAAAACATTCATTTTGACCTCAAAACTTAAGTTTGTGGGCAGTTAGAAATCATTTTAAAAGCATTTTTTTCTTCATTTTTCCAAAATTGAGGGGTAACCTTTTCTCCCCCCCCACTTCTGAGTGGGGGGTTTAAAAACCCCCCTTCTCAGATTTTGGAGGCTTAACTCCCCCAATTCCCGTGTCCATGTATGGTTATGAATTTTTTTGAATGCCCCCAGGGAAAACTTTTTTATTTGAGGCACCGAAACACACTTCAAAAATTTATTTAATTACAAAATATTGAAAAATGTAAGGTATAAAATTAAAGAAAATTTTAATAAATTAATTTATAGAATGTTTATCTATTTAAAGCGTGATTTTATCACTTTAAATTACAAATAATTATGTATTTTTTTTAAATATGTAAAATCGTTGATAAATTTTAATTTATTATTTAAGGTCTCTCCGGACAGTTTTTATTGCAGAGCGTTCAGTAGTAAACCAATTGCAATAAAGAGCAAAAATTACCCATTTTTATTTACATTACACAGAATTTACTTTTGAATTATTATACTTATATAGAGTACTTATTATAATATTTTCAGATATTCAAATGACGAAAATTTGACTAATTGGCGAAAAGCAGGCAACAAATCCTGATTAAAATAATGATATTTTTTGAATTTATGTTAAATAAATTTTTAAAATTGTAAAAAAAATTAAAAAAAAACATTATTAAAATCAAAAAAAAAAAAATTGTGGCCAAATATGTTTTATGTGGGAATCGATCTCGGGACCTTTCAAAAAATTTGACGACGCGCTAACCTACTATGCCACTGCTACCATGGGATGATGAGATCTAAAAGCGATTTATAAACTACCCTTCTGTAAAAAATTGATAAAACGCACGACAGAACTATTTATGCGTTAAAAAAAACAAAAGATGTTATGGCCTTCCGAAAATTATAAATTTCAATAGAAATATACTATCTGGAGCTTTAAATTTTACCAAATTAAATTAAATCTAAGTTTTAACGAAATTTTGAAAAAATTAACCCCCATTTTTCACGGAAAATTCTTTATTAATTAAACCATAAATACAACAATATTCAGTTTAATTTTTACGTACGTGAAAGAAGGTAACTGTGTCTCTCTATTGGAAGTATTTTTAAATAAATAGTGTGTAGTAAATATTTTTAAGGGTTTAAAAAAAATTCATTGCAATTTGATTTTTAATATCAATTATTTCAATTACTTACAATAATATAATGAATGTTCACTTTATAATCGTGATATTTCTGCCTTTTTAACACTCATATAATTTTTTTAGTGAAATATTACTGTATTTCACGAGATCTGGTATGCCAAAAATGGCGATTTTCCATACTTAAGGAAACTCTCCGGAGAGACCTTAAAGCAGTTTAAACATGTATATGCCTTGACTATTGAAAGCCATACAGAGACCATTTAAACTTCCCGCGTAGCGGGGAAATTTTTGGGTTTTTGACTGTTTATATACTTTTAAAATGCATCAGGAATGTTCCCCAACTAATATTAAAACAAATTTTTCTTCTAAAAAAAACCCAATGTAATTTCCCCTTGCAAAAAAATCTGGCTTCGCTGTATTTGGGGGTGGGGGTGGCTGCGTCTGTCTTAAGCACGCCATTACTAGCAGGACTATGATGGTAATTGCAAATAATGGTTGATGAATAAAATGCAATATTTTTTTAACTGAATGTAGAAATGTTATAATATACGAAAAAGAGGACTTTTCGCTATAAATATTATCATTTATTCACCGATTGAGTATATCTAGAAATTCGTACCTATGATATTAATGAAGAACAATGTTTGCGAAGCAGAAAATTTGTGATTTTTTTTGTGTTTTTATGCATTAAATATGTCGCAGGAAAACTCTAATGGAAAAATATTTTCTCATTTTTTTTGTAAAAACCAAAGGGGGACACTTACAAAATTTTTTGCTTCCTCAGAATTTGAAGGGGTGGTTATTGTTGTTCATGGTCTGAGCATCAAGTGATGGCCTCAAGCGGGGGGTATATCCCCCATATCCTTCTGGATACGGCCCTGGGTGTCCCAAAAAATCTTTTTTTTACATCATTTTTAGCGTTTTTAGTACTGACACCCCCAAATTAGGTACCCAAACCCAAAAAAGGTACCCCAAATGAGGTACCCCCAAACTTTAGAGAGGGTGTCGTCGGCAGTTCTCGACATTTTTAGGGGGTATAAGCCATACACAGACCTGTGCACGTTGAAAATGCGCCCCCTCCCGCTTTATTGGAGGATTTGCCCACCCCCCCCCCTCCGCGGAAAAATGAAAAAGTACCCAAAAATTATGACGCCATTTTATACCTATTATGATGCCATCATTGCGAAACTTTTGCAGTTTTTAGCCTATTTCAATGCAATTTAAGCTATTTTAGACCTATTTTTACCTTATTTTCGCTTTTTTTGCCCTTTTTTCTCTTTTCCTTTCTTTTTTCTCTTTTTTCTTTCCCCCCTGCTTGCCCCCCCGTTTTGGAATTGTCCCCCCATTATAACCCCGGGGGGAGGGGCAGTGCACAAGTCTGCATACATGGGCATGTTGGTCCGGAGTGGGGGTTAAACCCCAAATTAGGGAGGGTTAAAATCCGAGAAATGTAAAATACCCATATCTTTTTTTTCTGGAATGCATTTTACCCATATCCTTTTTCGATTTTGAAGGAAAAACAGGTAAAAAACGCTAATTTTAGGTCAAAAAGCCCTTTTTATTGCATTTTTCCAAAATTGGGGGGAGCTTAACCTTCTCTCCCACCCCCACTTCTGAAGGGGGGGGGGTTAAACCCCCCTTCTCAGAATTTAAGGGAGCTTAACACCCCCCGTGGCCATGTATGGTATAACCCCCATAAATGAACAGGGGGGTAGGGTGGGGTCCACCCCATCCCCTAGCCTCGAAATTTTGCCCCCCCCCCCTAGAAAAAAATCCAGCCCCCCCCCCCTCTCCCCAAATTTTCAAATTTTTTACCAAACATAATTTCAAACATAATTCACTGGCAACCAAACATAACCAAACGTAATTCAATATCAAATTAAAAAAATAAATTGGACACAAAAATATTTTTACATCAAATAATCCATTCAAAAATACACTGATAAATTTAAATTTTGTACCCTGTTTTTTTACAAAAGAAAAACTAGGTTCAAATTAAAGAAAAAATGGCTCAAGAACAAGCGAAAAATTAAATGGCCAACTTAGCCCCACCTTGTGCAAAAAAGGTGGGGCTATGTTGGCCAGGGGCCATTAAAAACGCGTCAAAACGCGTCATTTTCCAAAACGCGTCAAAATTAGCATTATATTACTCCCCAAACATTTTACTACCAAAATAACACAGTTTCAAAAAAAATAGCTCGCGCCAATATTGCTCCAGGTATGGAAGTTTGACCACCCGTAAAAAAATCGAAAATTGATGGCGTCATAAAAAACCGCTGTAGCTCTCAACACATATATTACATTGCCTTCCTTGGTACTTAAAATTAAAGCTAAATGTTTAGAGAAGCTTTTAAAATGTTCACCACAATAAAAACTCTAGTAATCATGAAGTTATTTAAGTTTAAAACTTTTTCAGTGGAAAGTCGCCAACTTAGCCCCACAGGCCAACTTAGCCCCACTTTACGGCATTCTGTCTATATACCGGTTTTACCTTAAAACCACCTCAAAACACATACCCGGGGGTTTTCATAGGCCCTGATTACGAATCCGACCTCCGTTTTTCGATTTGACTCCCCAGAAAAGCGCTAGGGGGGTGCAACTCTCCCCCCTTGGGGGCATTCTGACTATATACCAGTTTCACCTCAAAACCACCTCAAAAAACGTACTTGGGGGTTTTCGTAGGTCTTGATTACAAATCTGACCTCGTTTTTTTTTATTTGACCCACCGGGGGGCGCTGGGGGGAGGTGCAACCCTTCCTCCCTTAAAGGAGCACTGTCACAAATCAAATTCATATATCGCCCGAAACAGACTGCTCCTTTAATACCAAACCTACCTAACTCAAATTCGGGATTTAGAGTGCTCCACTACAGGCTCCATTCTTCGCTCATTTTCAGTTTAAGGAGAATCCGTTGCATTAGTTTTTTTCACCTCCTTTGGGGGGCATTCTGTTTGACTATACCAGTTTTACCTCAAAACTACCTCAAAACACGTTTTGGGGGTTTTTGTAGGTCCTGATTACGAATCCGACCTCCGTTTTTTTATTTGGCCCCGGGGTGTCGCTAGGGGGGTGCAACCCCCCCTTGAGGGGCATTCTGACTATATACTGGTTTTACTTCAAAACCACCTCAAAACACGTTTTTGGGGGTTTTCATAGGTCCTGATTACGAATCCGACCTCCCTTTTTCGATTTAACCCCCGGGGGGGCGCTAGGAGGGTGCAAGCCCCCCCTTGGGGGCATTCTGACTGTATACCAGTTTTACCTCAAAATCACCTTAAAACACGTACTCGGGGGTTTTTGTAGGTCCTGATTACGAATCCGACCTCCGTTTTTTGATTTGACTCCCTGGGGGGGCGCTAGGGGGTATAACATTATTAAGCCAGGGGGAGATTCATCAAATATTGTTCAAATAATCTTCGTTTTATTATTCCGTGCACTATTAGTAAGAGGGGTAAATTCTTTAAAAATCGTTGAAGTAAATTTTGATTATTTTGGTGCAACATTATTAAGCCAGAGGGGAATTCCTTAAAAACTGTTCAAATAAATTTCGATTTTTTTTCTGTGCACCATTATTACAAGAGGAAGGGGAAATTCTTTATAAAGCGTTAAAATAAATTTTGATTCTTTTTTGTGCATCATTACTAAGAGGGGGGAGGCATTTTTCAGAAATCGTTCAAATAAATTTCGATTTTCTTTCTCTCTGTGAACTATACATTATTAAAAAGCAGGGGGAAAATCTTCAAAAATCGTTCAAATAAATTTCGATTTTTTTTCTGTGCAACATTATTAAGCCAAGGGGGAATTCCTTAAAAACTGTTCAAATAAATTTCGATTTTTTCTGTGCACCATTATTACAAGAGGAAGGGAAAATTTTTTATAAAGCGTTAAAATAACTTTTGATTCTTTTTTGTGCAAGCAGGGGGAAAATCTTCAAAAATCGTTCAAATAAATTTCGTTTTTTTTTTCTGTGCAACATTATTAAGCCAAGGGGGAATTCCTCGAAAATTGTTCAAATAAATTTCGATTTTTTTTCTGTGCATCATTATTACAAGAGGAAGGGGAAACTCTTAATAAAGCGTTAAATTAAACTTTGATTCTTTTTTGTGCACCATTATGAAGAGGGGGAGGGGAGGAATTTTTCAGAAATCGTTCAAATAAATTTTGATTTTTTTCTCTCTGTGAACTATACATTATTAAAAAGCAGGGGGAAAATCTTCAAAAATCGTTTAAATAAATTTTGCTTTTTTCCTGTGCAAAATTATTAAGCCAGAGGGAATTGTTTAAACACTGTTCAAATAAATTTTGATTTTTGTATTCTGTGCACCATTATTAAGTGCACAGGTCTGGTGGATTGCACACGTGCGTAATAAAAGACTAATCAAAAACGTGATGTTTTTTAAATTATAAAAGCAAAGTTCTTATTCAATAAATCACCCTGAAAGATCATAAAGTACTTTTTGACTGCTTTTATATTATTATTTTTACTTAATTTGATGAAACAAAGCCTTGATCGCCAGAAATTTATAAGTTCTTATTCAATAAATCACCCTGAAAGATCATAAAGTACTTTTTGACTGCTTTTATATTATTATTTTTACTTAATTTGATGAAACAAAGCCTTGATCGCCAGAAATTTATAAATTTAAATAGTTTAATTTCGACCAGAAAATAAAATGAATGAGAGCGTGACACGACGATCCTGCGACACAACGGTCCTACAACACGACAGTCTCAGGAATGAGAGGGGGTACGAAAGGATGGTCCCAAAAGAATGCGTGAGTAGTGCTACTGTTGCAACGTTGAGAAAAACAATATTTTTACAACATTAAAAAGCGTGTAAACCAATTAAAATAGATCAAATAAAATACACAAAAGATTTTAAACATTTACCATCTTAAGTTAAAGATAATTTGGAATACAGTTTTAAGCATTTTTTTGTACTCTTTAAAGTTGATTTTTTGTTTTGATTTAAAATATTGAAATTGGTTTTATCCTTTTTAAATAATTCAAATTTTTTCCATTTAATGAACTTACTTTAATTATGTTTTAATGCAATAAAAAATTGCTAACATTCAACAGAATAAGTTAAGTTATATGCCCTTAAAACTACGAATTTACTTATATTTTGTAAAATAATATAATTTTACTTACAGTTAACCAATCGTGCAGTTTAAACGATTTAATAAATTAGTAAATTTGTTTGCTTTATGTTTCAAAACGTTACTGGTACTATTATTAATGTGGATATTAATTTTAATTATACCGGACATCAATTCAATATATAAAACTAGAAAGGAGAGGGCCCGTAGGGCCCTCGCCTTTCTATTACTCCAATAAAGTGGGGGCATTTCCAAACTGTGCACATGTCTGCTCAGTCTGAGGTCTTTGTGAAGGATTTATTAAAAATCTTAATTATAAGCATTTATAAACATGCTGGATTGCAGCAGGTGTAACTTTTTTTTAAAAAATATCCAGAGGGTTTCGCTTATTTACTTATAAGCGGTAGTTACACTTACGTTTCGCAAGCCTTCAAACGGTATTTAAGCTTTTTGACTTTGGAGGTCAGCTCCTCTTTTTCTGCCTGAAGGTTGGCACACCTATTGGTTTCTGTGCTCATTATATCAATGGCGTTCTGAGCTTCCACCAGTTTTGCCCTAGCTGATTTTGCCTAAAAACAAACATAAATTAATATACAAGGGGGGTAGCATTGAAATAATAAATAAATTTTTTTAAAGAAATCTTTCAATAAACTATTATTTAACAAAAAAAAGAGGGCATTTCATAGATGAACAAGGGGGGTAGGGTGGGGTCCACCCCATAGGTGAGAAAGGGGGGTAGGGTGAGGTCCACCCCCCACTAGCCTCGAAATTTTGATACCCCTAGACAAAAATCCAGAGGCCCCCTCCCCCAAGTTTTTAAATTTTTTACCCCCAAGTTTTTAAATTTTTTACCCCTGACCCCCTTTTAGATTTTGAAATTTGACCCCCCCCCCTCCCCTCTCGAGAAAATTTTAAGTACTTTTTTTATACTAAATTTTCTTCCAAAACGTGAATTTTTAACACAAATTCATGTTTTTACACCCTTTTTATACCTAAATATCGCTTTTTATTCAATAAAATGTAGTATTATCTTATAAAAAACTATTATTAAACGTTTAATGGTTTAAAAGTATTTTGTTTCGAAAATTGGACCCCACCTGATCCCCCTCTAGATTTCAAAATCTTCCACCCCGGTTCAACCCTCCCCCTAGAACGCTAGGGGGTTCAAACCCCTCCCTCCCTAGATTTTAAAATGTCAGTTACCCGGGGTAAACACCCCACCCTCAGCTTTTTGACCGTGTTCATCTATGGGGCGTTTAAATCCTTTTATAAAAAGCTAAGCCTTCTCCACCTAAACTGTAAAGGAAATTTAACACGTCTAGCAAACCCTAAAAACTAGTTCTATTATTTACAAGTTTTATTGTAAAACAGCAAAAAGCAAAAAGGTCAGCTTCAGCTGTTATGTTTTTTTTAATTTCACACGGATTTGTTTATTTTCAATACAGAAACAGATTGTTTTAGCAATGCGTTTTTTTATACAAGCTTTAGGTTTTAATAATTTTACCTCTTTTTCTTTGCGTTTAATAGTTTCATCTTTAGACAGCATTTCTTCATTTAATGTTTTAATAACAATTTCAAGACTAGCAAGGTTTGCTTCTAGATCCATAATCTTAAATAAAAAATGTTTATTGATTTTAACTTATTTTAATAGAATAAGAGCATAGTAACATTTTTAAAAAGATGTAAATGAGCTTTTTTTCGCAGATTAAGTATTAGTGGAGTTGGGGTAGATATATAAAGGGGCTGAGGCAGACCTAATCTCTAAAAATTGTTAGTAAAATTCCCATAATTACTAATTATCGATTTCACCTATCCAAAAATAAAACATACATTCAAAATATCTTTATACCAACCCTAAATCGTACACTTAAACCTCATTTTGAGATTATTTTTGAAATTTAAAAATTTGAAGCTTGAAACTTAAGGAGATAAGAGCCAACTTAAGCCCAAAAATGGCCTATTTTTCCCACATATTTTAGCTACAAAATAAATTGAAAATTATATTTTTACATTGCTAAAAGTCTGCAAAATTAAAAATATCTAAAAAAATGTGATGGTCACATGAAATACCAAAAACATGGACAATATTTTTTTATTTGGCTTTAAAAGCTAATTTCTACTTAGTTTCGCTAATTTTAGTTGTCCTACAACTAGGCAGAAACCTAAAAATCAAGCTTAATTGTATTTTGACAATTGAAATATATTTATTTGATGCTGTGTTTGTGACGAATTTCGATTTTTTAAATTGAAATTTGGCACACATTTAACCGTTTGCCATACAAAATTGTTGGACTCAAGAAAAAATGTTGAACTATATTTAGAACCGCCAGAATCTCGGGAAACTAAAAAAACAACCATTTTTAACTTATTTAAAAGCTTAAAAAATTTTAACTTAGCAGTAGATATTGTACAATTAAAAAGGCAATTTTTTGGGATAAATAAGGTTATAATTTCTTGCAAAAAATTTAAAAAAAACGTCAAAAATACAGTTCCATGTGTCCGATTTAGGGTATAACGATGTTTTTAAGTGTATTTTACTTTTGGATCGCGCAAATTGATAATTGGTACAGAGACCTATGCACGGTATGGAAATCCCCCCCCCCGCTTTATTGGAGGATTTTTACCCCTTGTTTTATTGCCCCCCCACCATAGGTGAGCACGGTCGGGGAAGCTAGGGGGGTGGTTACCCGGGGTAAATCGAATTTTGAATTCTAGGAGGGGGGTCCAGGGGGGTCCGGACTCCCCCTAGCTTTTTAGGGGGGGTCGATCCGGGGTGCGAAATTTTGAAATCTAGAGGTGGGTCAGGTGGGGTCCGGTGTCCAAAGCAAAACAGTTTTAAACCATAATAACTTTAATAATTGTTCTTTTTATAGGATAATACTACATTTCAGACCTGTGCACTGCCCCCCCGGGGTTAAAACGGGGGGAGGCAATTCCGAAATGGGGGGGCAACTTTTTTGAAACGGGGGGGCAAGCAGGGGGGAAAGAAAAAAAAGAGAAAAAAGGAGAAAAAAAGTGAAAAAAGAAGGGAAAAGGGAAAAAAGGGACAAAAAAAGCGGAAATAAGGTAAAAATAGGTCTAAAATGGCTTAAAATACATTGAAATAGGCTAAAAACTGTTAAAAATTCGCGATGATGGCGTCATCATAGGTCAAAAATGGCGTCATATTTTTAGGGTACTTTTTCATTTTTTGGCGGGGGGGGGGGGGGGCCATAAAACGGGGGGGCATTTTCAGACCGTGCACAGGTCTGCTACATTTTATTGAATAAAAAGCCATATTCATGTATAAAAAGGGTGTAAAAGCATGAATATGTGATGAAAATTCACGTTTTTGGAAGAAAATTTAGTATAAAAAAAGTACCTAAAATTTTCCCAAGGGGGAAGGGGGGTCAGATTTCGAAATCAAGAGGGGGGTCAGCATAGGTGTTTTTGGGGGGGACAGAGGGGTCCACCCCCCCCCAGCGCAAAAATTTTGGAATCCCCCTAGAAAAAATTCAGGGACCCCTCCTCTCCCCCCAAAGCTCCAGAGTGGTCCGGCCTGATCCCCCCAAGCTAGGCTTACCCCCCTCCTCTCCCTCCCGACCAATTTGGAAGTATATTTTTTTATTTACTGTCAAAAACACGGGTTTTTAGTTAAAAACAGTGTTTAAATACACTTTTTAGGCCTAAATAGGCTGTTTTAATACATAAAATTCAATATTAGACCTAAAAACACTTAAATTATTGAGTTTAAAAAATTTTGCTAAAAAATTGGACCCCCCTGACCCCCCCCCTAAATTTGAAATCTCGCACCCGGGGTCGACCCCCCCCCCTAAAAAGCGAGGGGGGTCCGGACCCCCCTGGATCCCTCCTAAAAAATTTTGGCCTTCCACCCGGGGGTGGATCCCCCTAGCGGACCCGACCAAAAACACCTATGGGGGTCAGGGGTACAAAATTCGAAAATTTGGGAGAGGGGGCCCCCCTAGAGTTTCGTCTAGGGGGCCACTAAAATTTCGAGGCTGGGGGGAATGGACCCCACCCTGCCCCCCCCCCCTTTCTCACCTATGCCCCCCACCCCGCCCAAAAATGAAAAAATACTCAAAAATTATGGCTCCATTTTTGACCTTTTAAGACGCTATTATCACAAAATTTTTGGAGTTTTTAGCCTATTTTAATTTAGTTTAAGCCATTTTAGACATAGATAGGCATGTTGGTCCGGAGTGAGGGGGGTTAAACCCATACATGGCCAGGGGGGAGGTTGGGGGTGGACCCCCAAAACCCCAAATTAGGAGGGGTTAAAATCATACCTAGGCAAGTTGGTCCGGAGTGGGTGGGGGTTGTTAAACCCTGAATTAGGGGGAGGGGTTAGAATCCGAGAAACGCAAAATACTCATATCGATCGGCCATATCGTTTTTTTTTCTGGAGTGCATTTTACCCATATCGTTTTTCGATTTTAAAGAAAAATAGGTAAAAACGCTAATTTTAGTTTAAAAAACTCTTTTTATTACGTTTTTGAGCTTTTTATTGTTTAAAACATTCATTTTGACCTCAAAACTTAAGTTTGGAGGCAGTTAGAAGTCATTTTAAAGACATTTTTTTCTTCATTTTTCCAAAATTGGGGGGTTAACCTTTTCTCCATACATGGTCACGGGGGTGGGGGTTGGGAGGAGGGTTAACCCCCCCTTAAATTCTGAGAAGGGGGGTTTAATCCTCCCTCCCCCCACTCAGAAGTGAGGGGGGAGAAAAGGTTAAACCTCCCGGCAAATTTGGGAAAAATGAAGAAAAAAATGTCTTTTGGTTGCGTTTTTTGGATTTTTTTAACCCTCCCCCTAATTTGGGGTGTATCCCCCACTCCGGACCAACTTTCCCATGTATACTTCCCCCTCCCCTTCTGAGTTGGGGGGGTAAACTCCCCTTCTTAGAATTTGGGGGTTAACCCCTCCAACCCTCTCCCGTGCCCATGTATGGTTAAAATCCGAGAAACGCAAAATACCAATATCGTTTTTTTTCTGGAGTGCATTTTACCCATATCGTTTTTTTTTTGATTTTAAAGAAAAAAATTTAGCGTTTTTGAACAAAAAACGCTATTTTTATGTCAAAAAACCCTTTTTATTGCATTTTTGAGTTTTTTAGTTTAAAACATCAGACCTATGCACGGTTTGAAAATGCCCCCTCCCCGCTTTATTATAGGATTTGCCCCCCCCCCCCGTTTTATTACCCTCCCCCGCGGAAAAATGAAAAAGCATCCAAAAAATATGACGCTATTTTTTACCCATATGATGCCATCATCACGAAAGTTTTAGTTTTTAGGCTATTTCAATGCATTTTAAGCCATTTTAGACCTATTTTTACCTTATTCGCTTTTTTGTCCCTTTTACCTTCTTTTTTCTCTTTTTTTTCTCCTTTTTTCTTTCTCCCCTACTTGCCACCCATTTTATACCCCCCCCATTTCAAAAAAGTTGCCCTCCGTGCCCCCCCCCATCTCGGAATTGCCCCCTAATAAAACCCCCGGGGGGGCAGAGCACAGGTCTGAAACATTTATTTTGACCTTAAAACTTAAGTTTGAAGGCAGTTAAAAATCATTTTAAAGACATTTTTTTCTTCATTTTTTTCAAAATTGGAGGGAGGGTTAACCTTTTCACCCCCCCCCCCACTTCTGAGTGGGGGGAGGGTTAAGTTAAACCCCCCTTCTCAGAATTTTGGGGCTTAACCTTCCCATGCCCATGTATGATTTTAGACCTATTTTAACCTTAATTTCGCTTTTTTTGTCCTTTTTTTCTTTTTTCCTTCTTTTTTTTCTCCCCTGCTTGTCCCTCTCGTTTCTTGTTTGTCCCTTTCGAAAAAAAGTTTCCCCTCACGTTTTGGAATTGTCCCCCTCCCCAAAACAAAACCCGGGGGGCAGTGTCATAGATGAACACGGTCAAAAAGCAAGGGGGTGTTTACCCCGGGTAAATGACATTTCAAAATCTAGGAGGGGGGTCCTGGAGGGGTCGACCCGACCCCCCTAGTTTTCTAGGAGGGTCGACCCGGGGTGGAAGATTTTAAAGCATAGAGGGGGGTCAGTTGTTGTCCAATTTCCAAAACAAAATACTTTTAAACCATTAAATATTTAATAATAGTTTTTTTATAAAATAATACTACATTTTATTGAATAAAAAGCGATATTTAGGTATAAAAAGGGTGTAAAAACATGAATTTGTGTTAAAAATTCACGTTTTTAGAAAAAAATTTAATATAAAAACAGTACTTAAAATTTTCTCAAGAGGGGAGGATGGGGTCAGATTTCAAAATCTAAAGGGGGGTCAGGGGTAAAAAATTTGGGGGGAGGGGGGGTCCTCTGGATTTTTTTCTAGGGGGGAGGCCAAAATTTCGAGG